>CAHIKZ030005503.1:152500-192500 GCA_903632075.3 Acanthosepion pharaonis | reverse complement strand
TATATATATATATATATATATATATATATATATATATATATATATATATATATATATGTATGTATGTATAAGCATTGAGATGGGGGTAAAATCTAAACTTTATTTAAAGATGGCAACACGCAAAGATAAATTGTCAAAACTTTGATGATTTCTACATGATTGTGGTACAATATTCGTTAGAAACTGGCCCTTAATATCGCTGAAGCACCAAAAGTGACAACTGCTTTTGGAGATGAATGCTTGTTTATTGAGAGCAAAAGTAAAGAAAGAAAACTGCTCCATAGTTGACAGCAGAACATAATTCCACTAGACTGCAACCGATGTCGGTTTCAACTGTGAAAAATTGACCTAGATCAGCTAGGGTCTGGGGAGGGGTGCATAACTACCAACAAACGCCTTTTACGGAATATGAGTAAGCTGAAAAAAATTGTTATGAGCAAAAATGCACAATCACTGGAAAGATTGGCCAAAATGCACAATCACATTGAAAGATTGGCCAAATATATTGTGGACAAACGAGTTCAAATTTGAAACTTAGGTAGTAAAAGGAGAGTTTTTGTGAGAAGAATGCTAGGGGAAAGACCGAATGATGAATGTGTGGTTCTAATATAAAACAAATTGGTAAATCTGTTATGATGTGGGTGTGTTTTGGGGGAATGTGGGCTGGAGATTTGATTCCGGTCAAGGGAATCATGAAAAAAATAACAATATCACTTAACACAGGCAACCATCTTGTATAGGTACAAATGGAAATAAAATCAACTTTCGCCATGGCAACGATCCAAAACTCTCTGCTGAAGAATGTCGAAATTATTTCGTAAAAAAAAAAGAACGAAATTTTGGAAAATATGACATGGCCGCCTCAATCTCCTGCCGCCTCTCGCCTTGAATTATTGTTTGAATTGAATTGGAGAGTTTGAAGAGAATAACCATAGAGCGAGAGTGAGCTTTTTCAGTGCTTGAAGAATGCTTGGGCAGGTCTGCAAGAATGTTAAGAATTAGTAAAGAAGCAATTAAATCAGGTGGCTGTGATGATTTCGGAACTTAAAAGATCTCGAAATGTACTGACAAAATCACTCTCAATTCTAGATTAACATTAACAAAAGTAATTATTTTACAAAGGTGGCCCATTAATATACCAAGGTAGCCAGATCAGACAAAAAAATGAAGTATTTCAGCCATATCTGGGCTAGAGTGTCCACTCCTCATTTGCCTGTCTTGATAGAGTTAAAACGCGCATACGCGACCTTGTGGGTGATTAGTTATTTTCAACCCTACAAACCCTCTCCCACAGACGAAAAATTACTATTCTGAGTATCTACATTCCTTAGTCCCGACCCTTCTATTCTTTACGTGTACTGTCATTTATGTATGTGACAGGACAGGGACTTGCTATGTACACAAAGCTGAGTCATCTCCCACTCCCTTGGTATTCCATAAGTAAGGAGTAAGTTCCATTCGGACGGCTTCTTCCCAATAACTGCTGCTTTATGGAACAGACTCACGGCAGGATGTTTTCCCAACCACAAAATTTTGACATCTTCAAGTCTAGTGTGATACGTTATATTTCCTACATAACTCCAAGGTATTTACTTTTTGACTTTTCATACATTCATTTAAAAAAACACCCAGTAACGCTTTACCTTGACTGGCTCTTAGGGCTTGTATTATGTGACCGTTAGTAGAAAATAAAATCTCAGAGTGTGTTCATGTATTTTTTAACCATCCTCCAACCTAAGCCCCAGAAATGGAACTAGGCAGCGTCTTCCTTTGTAGACGACAGCCATAGATAAACTTTATTATGAACGTTACTTCTTCCCTTTTCTTACGCACATACAACACCACTTATAGCTCTCTACCTTCAGTGACTCTTGGGCCTTGTAGTGAGTGAAGATTAGTATTAAAAATGCGTAATGAGCGCAAGAGGGACGGAGTAAAACAACGAATAACATACCATAGACGCTTGTGTAAATCGACGAATAGTTTACGAGAGGGATGCCGAAAAAAAAAATTACGAAATGCTATAACTCCCCACTGCGTGGCAGGGAAGCCTGTTCAATTGCTTGACAGGTGAAGACGAAACTTGAGCTAACAGAAAATTGCGTCTCTAGAAAAAGGATACTGAGAATACCATAGACGGTACATGTGAGCAGTTTGGAAGTTTTAAGAAAAATGGAGACGGAAAAAGACAGTATCGGAAAGAGGTAATTGAACATTGTGGGACGGGTAATGGGGATAAAAGGGTTGGGATATTTGACACTCACAGCATATATTGAAGCAAGAAGGGCGGAGGGAAACAGCGAGCAACCAACCTAACGAACACATTTAAATGGGGTACAGTATGTGAACTTAGTGTGATAGTTAAAAAAAGAAAGAAACATTAGATATATAGAGAGAAAAGATGGAAATTGTGGAGCGTCGTAATCACCGAGGTCCAGAACAAAAAAAAAGAACACCTAAAAGAAAAGGAACTACTTCCCGTGTATCTAATCACGTCTCATATACTGATTTCAAAATCCAATAGAACCCTGATTTTATGACCTTGCTCCAGAATAAGATAATGTTAGTAAATGTTATTTTGAGCGTATGTGGTTGAGCGATCGTTGTTCTTAGCGATCGTTGCTAATATAGTGAGTTCTTTAAACGCCTTGTGCCAGACTTAGCAGAACTGAACGAATATTCATCAGGTGGCGGTAAGATATATTTCTGAATGAGGCAAAGAAGAAAATGAAAGAAGAAATCAAGTAAAGTTTGTTTTTTTTTTTCAAAAGGAGGAAGTGATAAAAAAAGTAAATGTCAGAAAATATTTTTTAAAAATAAATAGACGGGAATGAGAGAAGATGAAAGGACAAAGAAGAAATTATGGAATTAAAAAAAAATATGCATTATAAATGAAAAAAAGAAAGGCAAAAACAAAGAAAGAAAGAAAGAAAGAAAGAAAGAAAGAAAGGGAGTAAGAAAACTGAAAGAAGAAAATAAATGGAAGAAAGAAGATAAATTAAAAAGACAGAAAGAAAGAAAAAAGAAGTGAAGAAATAAGTTGGACGTTTAGGAAGAAAGCAAAAAGGAGAAAGAAAGAGGAATGAATGCAAAAAGGAAGAAAAGAAAAAGAAAGGATAAAAGGAAAAAGCAATCAAGGGGGACAATTAGTTGTAAATATTTGACAGCGAAAAAAAAATTCCGTCATTTGCAGTTGATCTATAGATGCGAAATGACGTATTAACAATCTTAAATGAATAAATAAACTAAATAAGCAAAATGCTCTTAATACGTTAATATGGCAGCAAAACTCTGCTTTCCACGAAACAAATAAAATCTCGATCATTTCTTGGAACAGACACGTCCATTAAGTTACGATGTCTTTATTGGAAAGAGAAAAAATCCGAGAAAAAAAAATTAAACACGATTGGCTGGAATCTATCAAACCATAAATACACAAAGACGAACAAAATGGAGAAAAAGACAGACAAAAATAAAAACAAATTCACACATACGCACACATTAACCCTGGCCTCCAAAAACTAAAATAAAATAAAATAAACGAACTGAGGAGGCATTAATTGCCAACGATTAGAGAACAAAAGCATTTTCATTCATGTTGTTAAAGCCTGGAGTCTATCGTTAAAAAGCCAGCTTCGCTTAAGCAGAACGTAATTCAATTTTACAGTCGTGAAATAGTTTTACAATTTCTTTCTTCTCTAAACGCAGTTACTAAGCTAAAACAGTTAAGATCAGATACCGAAATAAAACCACTATATTTACACTAATGATACAAATATACTTACCCTTGCTCTATACTTTTTTTCATGTGTGTTCTAGGCAGCGGGAAAGAGTATTTCTGACACTTATGGCGTATTCTTTTTTTGTCCTTACGTATCTTCCCTGTCTCCTCTTAATGGCTTTTCTCTTCAAGATGTAGCCGATCATGATTTTCTAGGGATTCATTTTTTTTCATCATCTAAGAATTGCAATTCATTCTTGGGAAAGATAGTGGAGTGGTTTTAAGGTGTCTTCTCTACGGTGTTCTATTCTGACATCTCCTTCTCTTAGACTCGTTGCCTATTCTACTGATACAGCGAGTTGATTCTGAGAGAATTATAGGTACTACTGGTATTCATTTTTGGCAGGCACAATTTTAACAACATAACATATGCAGATCACACAATGTCGATGGCAAACACATGATGGAGAACACTAGAACTCCTACATAATGTGGTAAATGAAAGCGAGAAGAAAGGAATAGATATCAATTGGGAAAAAGACAGAAGACCTGGGTGATAGCAAAAGCATCCGCTAAACACGTAAATCAAACATTGGAAATACCAAAAATTAAGCAAGTACAACAATTTAAATATCTGAGAAGCGATTTGACATAGGACGAAAAGTGTGACAATAAAAACAGGAGGCGTAATGGAATAACGAAACATGCCTTCCAAAAGCTCAGCAAAGTATTAAGAAATTGAAAAACTTCATTAAAATCAAAGAAAAGAATATAGAACTATTATGTAAAATCTGTTCTCCTATATGGCATTGAATACTGAACAATGTCTTCATAGAAGAAGGAGGTTTGAAGCAACATAAATGTGTTTCTACAGAAGGATTCTTAGAATACCATGGACCGAATATATGAACAACGACGAAGTTCTGAAGGCAATGGCAACAATGAAAAACACTTATACATAACATTAGGAAGAAACAGTAGAGATTCCTACGCCGCATAATTAGGATGGAAGGCTTGGAAAATTTGAATGCGCACAGGATGGA
Organism: Acanthosepion pharaonis; assembly: GCA_903632075.3. Taxonomy (NCBI): domain Eukaryota; kingdom Metazoa; phylum Mollusca; class Cephalopoda; order Sepiida; family Sepiidae; genus Acanthosepion; species Acanthosepion pharaonis. The sequence continues at coordinate 187,736 of CAHIKZ030005503.1, read as the reverse complement.
TTGAAGACGAGAGAGACAGAGAAAAACAACGCAGAATGTGGCACCATGCATAATTGGAAAACTGAAAAGAGATATTCATAAATATATGATTTATTTTTTTTTTCGGTTTGTTAACCATTTGATAGTTATTTAGAGATGAGAAATATTTGGGTTTTGAGAATAATTCTCTAATTGCACTTAGGCGATCCGAGAGAAAGAAAGGAGGGAGGAGGAAGGAAAAAGAAAGAGAAATAGATGGTACAAAACCCGGTCAGAAGCACACACGCTTAGCTGACACATAACAGGTGTCAAAAGATATCTAGGTCAAAGTACCTGACCGAAATCCACGAAAAATGGAAGTTGTTATAATTGGTTGAAGAAATAGAGTTTAGAGATAATGGAAAAAAAAAAAGAAAAAAAAAATATAAATACGAAACCAGGTCGTAAGCGAAAACACACACGCTCGACTGGCACATATCAGATGTCAAAAATATCAGGTCAAGCACTTGATCTAATTCCGTGTCCACGGAAGAGGGAAGTTTGTTAAATTTGGCTGAAGAAATAAAATTTTAGGGACAATGAAAAAAATATTGTTAAGTAACAAACGAAAAGGGTGTCATTGAGATGATAGGTAACAGATGGGGAACTATATCTAAGGATATGAAAACAAAACATTAATACACGAAAAAGCCAGGCGGTTTTTGGAGTTGAGGGGGCCGCCCAGGTTGATATCGCTTTTGAGATAATTAAGATTTAGTTAGCAAGCTCCGAGCGAAAGAAAAAGGTGGAATATTTGTATTAGAGCGCGACGCCGCCACGCAGTCTGGGAAAATTCCTTTCTTAGATCGCATCCAATTAGCGGTAGGCTGTTGACAGATGCCACGTGTGGAAGGGACCGATAGCGTCATTCGATCACATACGAAAAGGGCAAATTTAAATTTTGTTTTTTTAAAACAAGGTGTTTCTTCCCCCAGAACAAAGCCACGGATTGTACACGCCCAATTAGAGACGTCACGAAGGAAGGAGGGAAGATACCGACCAGAGTCTCATTGGCCGAGGACAGTCACATGATATATGAGGGAGGAGGAGAGACAACCGACCAGAGTCTCATTGGCCGAGAGCGGTCACATGATGTGCGAGGGAGGAGGAAAGATGCCCGACCAGGACCCCATTGGTCGAGAGCGGTCACCTGACATACGAGGGACCAGGGGAAGCCGGCATACGCCTCCCCCCCAGAGGCACAGTAAGGAAGTAGGAGTGAAAGTAAGAGCGATAATGGAAAATCCCTAATCAGAAATAATACGACTTTAGAATTATCAAGAAAACCCTGGCGCCGACAGACCCACCCCAGTTTTTGACTGCCTCAATAAAAGCAGGACCCCAATCGACAGAAATCAGTTGGAGCTGGGCCGCGGACATCGAGGGAGCTTGAGCGCGGGCGGCGGGCCCGGTTCATTCGCCCCCTTGCGGGCAAGAGAATCCGAAGTGAAGAAATTCGTCCAACCCAAGTCGAAGTGAAGAAAATTGCCCAAAAGCCGAAGAGAAGTAAAGTTGGAGTTGGTGTTGCGCCTCGGACGAAGAAGAAGTTAAGTTGGGGTTGCGCCTCGGAGAAGTTGGAATCAAACCAAGCCTAAGAAGAGAAATTCGTCCAACCCACGTCGAAGTGATGAAATTCGCCCAACTCAAGCCTAAGAAGAGAAATTCGTCCAACCCAAGTCGAAGTGAAGAAATTCGCCCAACTCAAGCCGAAGTGAATAAGCTCGTCCAACCGAAGCCAAAGAGAAGAAGTCAATTCGCGCACTGACGGCGAGAAAAATCAGCCGTGAACGACAGGTAGAGATCAGCGCCCAGCGTCGAACCAAAACCACACCACGAAATGCAAATCTCTAGAGAGCAGGCAACTCGAAGCCTTTAAGTTGTACGGTAGAAGCTTGGTGCCACAGTCCACAAAACGGGTCGGGAGGTAGGAATAATCTTGTGTAACGAACATTTAGATATAAAAAGTTGTTACCTTTTTCTTCAATAATTTTTGACCTTGTGAGTTTTTTCTTTTTCTTGTGTGTTATCACCCCGTTGAACTCAGCTTGCATACGGCCCCAATCCCTGTTTGATCCCGTCTGTCTAAGATCTAATCACAACGTGGGTAGGCAGACCGAGATCAGTGCAGTTACCCTAGTAACCAGGCGTTGGAAGCGAGTTGGGAACGACGAGGTTGGTATTCATCTAACCAAAGGGTTAGAACGTCACACTTGGAGCAGCGAGGGAGCGAACAGCTGACGCCGCGGCAAAGACGTCACATCTGGTGTCGTGACCATAGGACCAGAACCCTGGACCACGTCACGTCACAGTTGGCGCCGCGAACGAGATCGAACGACAGAGTCGACGCTGCGACCTGGGGGGGACGTCACAATAACTTACTTGGCCAGCTTCAGTGAATGGGTGACGAAATATGTTTGGAAGAGATGGCGGGAAAACTCTGTTGACAACTACAAAGGACAGAAAGTTCTAGGGAGACATTATTGCGAAGAAGAAGAAGAAGAAGAAGAAGAAGAAGAAGGAGGAGAATAATAATAATAATAATAATAATAATAATAATAATAATAATTGGGAGACAATTAGGAAATGAATTGGATTTAATAAAACTACAATTTTTTTCAATGGAATTCAAATGCAACCGTAAATTTCCTGGTGCGCATACATAACTAGATTATTCCGATATATTTACTTTTAAAAAGACTGTGATTACCTATCCAAATAATCTATCCAATTAATCTAATGTTATAGTCATCTAGACATGCTGATAAATGCGATTTTCTCTCTCTCCCTCCCATACCTCTCTCTTTATATATATATATATATATATATATATATATATATATATATATATTCCGTATATTTTGGCAACATACTTTCATTTAAACATAAAGATTAAGCCATTCAGACGTTTTGTTTATTTATTTTCAATAAAATCTTTTTGTAATCACGTATAAGCTTTCTTGTTTTATGATTAAAGACAGAAAGAAAGATACTGTGTTTAAATTTATTCATTTTTAATTTTTCCGCTTACATTCGATATATTCTAATATCATCATCAGGGCTTCGATGGCTAAGGCAAATAATTGTGTTTTTCTGAAATAAGTTTTTGCTTTCGTGCTTAAACCGTTAACAATTCACGTCATGCGCAAAGTCACTAACACTGATTTTAAAACAAATATCTTAGAGAAATTGTTCCTGTTTGAATTATTACAATTGTGAATATGCTCGTGAACATAACGTTAATTTCATAATTTTAATGTAAGGGAGGTAACTTAATGATTGGATTAATAATAACAGGTTATAATTTAATTATTTTTAATCTATCAGTTGTAACTTAGATTTAAAAAAAAAACTATGTACTATAAACATTTCTAAACAGTTGTATTATATTCATAATTACATTTAAATCTTGCTTTGAATTTTTCATAAAGACACATTAATATTCTTCTAAATTGTGAATGTGGACAGGATGTTTTTGTAGATGTTAAACAATGGATGATGAAATAATTAAGTTTAGAGTGGGCCTTCTAGATAACTTGATTGTAGTATAACCAACATATATATTAGCTTTTTGTCTAAGATGAAATATCCCAAGGGACATTTAAAACTTACATATAATATTGTGTTTTCCAATTTTGGAGTGGTTATTGCGAATGAGTGTTGAATTTAGTATAGCATAAAATTAATATTATTTCTTTTACTGGGATCTATGAAGTATATATTAGTATTTATAAGATTTTAAGGATTTTTTCGTCTTGTTTATATTAAGAATGCATTTGATTACAATATAAAAGATTGATATGTTTTACCTTATTTGAGGAAGTATTACGTTCTATTTAATTTATATTAAGATTTCTAATAAATCAACTTATTTGTTCATCAACAATGTAGTTGAACAAATAAGGTGATCTATTAGAAATCTTAATATTTTTTTAAGCATTACGCCCCGAGCAAGGCGTGAAGACACTAGGATGCAGGAAATTAAATAGAACATGACATGCAAAAAACATACAACACAAAACACATCCATCTTTTATATTGTAGTCAAATGCATTCTTAATATCAACAATGTACTTAGGAGAGTCATTATTAATGAGATTTAGTTTAATGTTTGTTAGTTCAGTTTAGATAACTTTTTTGTGGGTGAGTTAATTTTTGAACCGTTTATTAAATTTTAATAATTGCTATTTTGTAGGGGGACATTCAATTTTATAATTAAGAGTGCACAAATTTATGCTAGTAAGTTTTTTGTATGGGGAGGTAGTAAAATTATTATCATTGCTATCTATCAATATATAAAGCAAACGAATGTTATTAGAATTAAGTTCATATATCGATTTAAGGAGAGCGTTTTTAAATCCTTTTTATAATTCGTGTATTTCATCAATGTTTTCTTATTAAGCTGAGGATATCATCAACATATCTTAGGTACATAGAGGGATTTTTTTTTTAAATATTAAATGTATTATTCTCGAGATTAGACTTATAATAGTTACTAAAAGTTGGATGCAGAATTGAACCCATAAAAACACCGTCTCGGTGTACATATATATTATCTATGTGAGTGGAAATTCGTAGTACAAGTTAAATCTATTATCAGTAGTATGTCATATATTGAAATGAAGGTGAGATAGATTATTGTATATATTTCTTATAATTATATCAATCGTTTCCCTAACTGGGACATTGGGGAATAAATTTTCAACATCAAGTGAGGCTATGGTTTTATTATCGGGTTTTTATATTTTCAGGATTTGTATTAACTCTAGAGTTGATTTGATGCGGTATTTACTAGAAATGTATGGTGTAATTAACTGGTTAATGATTTTAGTTAATTGAGAAAAAGTAGTGGGGATGTTGGATATAATAGGACGGAGAGGAAAGTTTGGTTTGTGTGTTTTTATGGTTCCATAAATGTAACCTGGTTTATAATCACCAAATACTTTAGGAAGTTTTAAATTAAATTAAATTAAATTCTTCATTATTGGCTATGATTAATTTGCTGATTTTTAATTTCATTTGGTTAATCGGATTCCTGTTATTTTTTAAAAATTTAGTGTAGTCATCAAGTATTTTAATAATAATTAGATTTTTGTTTTGTTTTTTTTTTGTTGGTTCTCATCTCGGATGACTCCTTGGCAGCAATTTGTAAGGGTTTAGTATTTTAGAAGTATTTTTCCGTTTGTCATGTCTATCTTATATAGCCTCAGCCTTGAGTAGGTCCCAAAATTCTAGATCTCTTGTTATCAGTTACTCTTCTTGAAGTTTTTCTATATTTCGATATAACATTTCAGTTTTGTTTTATTTAAACTATTATATTTGCGGTATCGATGACAGTTGGGTCCCAGGTTGAGTAATTACTTTTTTATGTTTTGATAATTCATAGATAGAAATATTGATAAATGTATTAATTTTATTCCGAAAATGGATAGATCCTTTGGATAATACATTGTTTTGATTTTTTTTTTATAAATTTTGAAAGGATTTTATTGAAATATAAGTAAACAAAATATGTCTAAATTGTTTAATCAGGCAAGTTTAAATGAGAAAATACTTCCAAAATATACGAAATTTAAATTATATCTTCAGTAGCAAGGCGGGAAGCCACTAGGACGCAACGGGTTACAGAAAATTTGGAGCAAGATCAGATAGGAGTGATAGAGGAAAGGATGAGGAGAAGGGTAGTGGATAGATCAAGGCAACTGGAGATGTCGATTGACATTACATTTGAATAGTTGGAGATTATAGCTCTCAGGGAAACTGGAATAGGGCAGGGAGTTCCAGTCGAGAGGTGCGAGATATGAAGCTATTAGAGTAGAAGAGAAGGCTACATTTAATAGTTTCGACAGTGAAGGGGTGAGAAGGGGTTGCCAGCCTCGTAGGGCGTTTGAATTCACGAATTCTGGGAACCAGCGAATGCAGCTCCTCGGAGAAATTACCATGAAAATATTTGTAAAAAAGACAGAGAGAGGCGACGGCGCGTCTGTGAGAGACCGACTGTAGACGAGATGCCAGAACAGGGTCAATAATATTGCATATCCGCCTCTGGATCTTATCAAGAACCCCGAAGGAAACAGAAAGGGCTCCATATATATATATATATATATATATATATATATATATATATATATATATATATATATATATTTCAATAAAAAACAGACCACTTTAAGGTTCCATGTAATACATTATTTCATCACAGCCCTTTTAAAGGGCTATGGATCATCAGACTTTACTTCCAAAGTTTGAAATGAAAAATGAAAAGAAATTTACACATTTTTGACGGGCCGTATTAAGCATATGTAAATTAACCAAGTGAGCAATTGAGCGGGGAGAGAAGACATGAGTGAGTTAGATGTACCATTTCAATTCTTTATCTTTAAGCTCACTTGATGTGGGCCAGACATCGCTTAACTTAACGTATGTTATTTCTAGATCTAGACGAGTAAGGGGTGAAGAAGAAAACCAACATAAAAGGAAAAAGATACAATAAAATAAAGAATGAGAGAAGGTTTCACTCAATTTCTTAGACGCTGTTATTTCGCATGACTTTAAAGGGTATATTTGGGGGTTAAAGTTTGATATAAATCTAAATGTCTAAAAAAATCTACGAAGAATTTAATTTGATGTTTGCTGGAGTTTTGGGTATTTTCTATGAAATAGTCGATTGGAAAAAAAATTTCTAGAAAGTTGTGGTGAAATAATTTATTACATGGAATCTTAAAGTGGTCTGTTTTTATTCAAATTTATTTGCTCTGAATTTACATTGAGCTCTCTGGATATCATCCTCCTTGGGTCTACCCATACGGATTACCTAGTTTTGCATAAAATATATATATATATATATATATATATATATATATATATATATATATATATATGGGATGGATGCGTGTGTGTCATTATCAAGAACCATATACTGCCTGTCTGGTACACAAGAACCGGTTTGCTACATACATGGAATTCTTTAGAAAGCTGAACGTTTAAAACTGTCCATTGTAATGTCACACGTAACGCTTGAGGGTGGGTAAGACTGGACCAAAACCATGCATCAGTATTACGCTTTTGTATTTTTGCTTTTAAACTCTTCATTCATCCAATAATGGTCGAACTGAACCTGTTTACGAATGCGTCCGATATGTAGAGAAAATATATAAATGCTTCAAACAGGACTGTACAAAATATTCGCCATTATCGAATGATTGCAGCCATCAGACGAATATCTAAAATAATCTTTGCTGTTTGTTCTCTAATTCCCTATGCGTAGAATCTGATGTCAGTGGAGACTCTGATCGTTCTGTGTGCAAGATTTATCCTCATTCTCGAAGCAAGTAGGCCTGAAGGGACAAATGCAACGGCGACATGAAGGTCGAAATCCGTTGGAACGAGACGCCAGTTCCTGGCGAAGTCGTCGCTCGGCTGCTTCCTTAAGTATCTGAATGCTTGCAGTCCGATTTTGCCAAAAGGAAGTGTCTCCAACGCCGGCGGGCGCAATTTCAAAGTGAGAAGAGGGAATAATTGGCCGGGTAGGTATTCGACGTCTTGTCCTTGCGTTCGTGATAGTGAGAGTGTCAATATGTTTTCTTTCTTGGAAGAAGGGATTTATGTTTGCAAGAACAGGTGCCAAGTCCTTAAAGTCACAACACACACAAAAAAACACACAAACGCATACACACACACACACACACACACACACATATATATATATATATATATATATATATATATATTAATAGAAATCCTATAAGTATAAGAAACTATACTCGTTCGGAAAACCTTCGGTGTCTTGATTTGCAAATAAACAAGCCAATACCAAAGGGAAAAAAGGATATAAAAAAAGAAGGCCCAAAAAAAAAAACCGATGCGAGTAAGCAAAATAACTAAATAAAGTACTCAATACAATAAGAAAAGCAGACGTAACTAAAACCGAAATTCTAAACACATGTAGACATAGAAAACGTTGGTTGTTAGACTAGATCTTCTCTCCCCCTTTTTTTTTCGATTGAATAAATAGTCCCCCCCCGTTTCTTTTTTTAACCCCCCCCTTTCGTCAATTTTGAATAAACGGTACTCCCCAACCCTCTTCGTTGTTTGTTTGATTGTTTTTTGTTTTTTTTTGTTTTTTTGGTAACGTGGTTATATTTTTTTTTTTGTTTATTGACTATATATTCCGTTCTTTCTTTACCTCGTTAGCCAGCCTTTCCTGACGATCCGCTTACGTGAAAACTTGGTAGGTTTGTCTAGCTCTCTAGGTTTAACTAACTAACTATATATATATATATATATATATATATATATATATATATATATATATATATATAAATATATAACCATATTACGGTCAACCAGGGTCTCGAAAATAGAATATTTAAAACAGACTTTATAATTATAGTGCTTGTTTGTTATTATTATTATTATTATTAATAATAATAAGAATAATAAAATAATTAAAACAATTTTTTCAGGTCGCATATGAATGTCTCTAGTGTGAGTTTTATAAAATCACATGCGATCGTCAGAAGACTTCAATATATTTATTTATTTTTAAAAAAAATAAGCTTAGTTCACAATCAAATCTACAAAGCACTGGATGTGATTCCATGAAATTCAGAATTGAAACATTCAGCAACTGAATGAATAAATTTATTACATTTAATATATATATATATATAGTGTGTGTGTGTGTGTGTGTGTGTGTGTGTGTGTGTGTGTGTGTGTGTTATAAGTTAATACATACTTACAAACAAGTACTCACGACAAAGACGTAAATTTGTTTCGATGCGTAAGCATCTCATCAGGTCAGGAACAAAGATGGCTATAAACGATTTTATTTAACAATGCTACTTATGAAACATAACTTTGTTTTCACATTATTCAATTTTTTTAGAAGACAGAAGTAAAAACACCATAAAAATAAAAGAAAGAAATATATAAAAAAAAATTCCATAAAAAGAAAAGAAAAAATAATAATATAATAAAAGCAGGTGAAAACAAAAAGAAAAAGATAAGATGGCAATAAAAGGAAAGATGAAAAAAGAAAGAAATATATAAAAGTTAAGAAAAATTAAAAGACATGTTGCAACTGCGAAGAAAAAGGAAGAAAGAAAAAAAAGAATAGGAAAATGGAAAGGAGTAATATATCAAAATGAATACAGAGAAACGGAAAAGAAAGATAAGGAAAAAAGAGAAGGAAAAGAAGAAAGGAAGACAACAGGAATTGTTGATAAAAATTCAACCAATGAAAGAACGTTAACGTTAAAATAGAAGCTAAACCAGAATGATGCAAAATTTAACCGGATGCGTCTGCTCCATCGGAAGAGTTTTGATACAATGTAAAGATTAAAAATTTGACGTTATTTAAGGAAACCAACATACTATTTAATGGAATTAAACATGGCATGTAAATAATTGCCCTTTCAAAAGTAAAAATATTAAACATACAAAATAAATAAACTACTTAAAATATTATATTTAATTTTAAAAATAAATAAAACATAAAGTATAGAATATTAAAATAATATTTTATAAATCTAAAACCTATTACCAAACCATATAACTGGTAACATATGTATAAACCTATTTACAGCCAATATTATTACCAGTAATATACAAGTACAGTGTAACCCGGATATAAGAGAGTTGTCGGGACCGAAGAAGAAATCTCTTATATCCGGGTTTCTCTTATATACGGGTTTGGTCTATTTTATATACATTTACACCGGCTCTAATTTGGGACCAGAGAAAAAACTCTCTTATATCCGGGTTTCTCTTATATCCGGGTCTCTTATATCCGGGTTACACTGTACAAATCTATTTAGAACCTTAATTTAGGAGAGATCAGTAAGGATAACTGTAACATGTTCATTTGAAGGTAAAATAACATACGAGAAGTGATTATAAAGTTAAATGTTTAGCAAGATTGCAAGGTCAAATCTTTAATGTGTCTACAACTAACGGTAGTTTCAAATCTTTGATTTAACAATTGACGACTATTCAAAAGTTTAATAATACACAGACATACTGCAGACACAAAAAACAAGGTTCATACAAAGATCTACAAGTTCTGACTTGTTTGAAGATCTTCCATTTAACTTTTGCTGTCTTGTTTTCTTCTTTCAATTTCTAAAAATATTTGGAAATATTTCTAAATTTCAATTTCCAAAAATATTTCTAAATATTTCTAAAATATCTGTTCTTTAAAGTCTTCATCAGATGTCGTTTCACTTATTTGGTACAGTCACTGTTTGGAATTCTGTAGCGCCATTCCAGAAAATTCGAAGAATAATGGTACTCGCTATGACATAGAGGCTTCATTCGCTCGAAGTCGTCTTTATCCGTTGATCTGAGAAAGTGGTTATATACAGCTGAACGTGTTCGGTTCCATGTATGATATTCATATGAATGTTACGATCTGACAAGACAATTTAAGAATATGACTTCAGTAATCTGCTTAAATTTTTGGCTTTGTAGAAACTTGCTGTGTTGAGCAAAACTACCCACAGATCAGCGTATGCTTTGTTCAGACCCATTACCTCTTATATTAAATTTGTTAAAACTGATCCATACACCGAGTTAAATAAAGTGTTTAGTATTTGATAATTTTACATTCGGAATTTTTATGATGGGTTCAATGTGTGTTTTTTTTTTCTAATCATTTTACCTCAAGCGAGGCGATAATGCCACTAAAACGCAAGGGGCTACTGGGAGTGAAATTGAATGTAGGAGAAATAACGATAAACACAATCTTAAAAAAGAAAACAAGGGATAAACCTCTAATCCTGTTCAAAAGACTTAGGAGAAGTGTGAACCGGATGATAGGCAAATCTATCTACTCCTATTGAGGGGAAAATGGTAAATAAAATTGCAGAGTTTAGACGAAGCCGTTCGAAGTATAGAGGTGAAATAGACTTTAGAAGGAACCGGAAAACTGGTCTTGAACAGGAAACAAGGAATGCGTATGTGCAATAACAGTTTCGTTTCAATTCCAGATCATAATTTCAGTTTTTAAGAGATACATCTTGAGACTATTTCTGGGAACACTCGGTAAAGGATACTGATTTTTGGTTCAAGATTATTTGTATTCCAAATATGAATATCTATTCCATCAGCATAGCTCTCCCCAACCTACATCATCAGGAATTATATTGTCTTCGGCAGGGATATTGTTTACTAATAGTAGAATACTTAAATATCCATTGCTTGTATATGTGCAGCTCATGTGAATCGAAGAATGCAAGATTGACTTGGAAAGAAAGAAACTATTATGATAAGGAAAACCTGGAAACGTACACGATTCACAACTCACATAGATAAGTATAAACTGCTTACACTGTAAGGAGTCTCTGTGAGATTATCACCACAGGGACAATATGTCAGTAATGACCAAGTCTTAGTATTCAAACCTGCAAAGTTAAAAATATAAAAGATACCGCCAAGCGTCAAACTGGTCAGTACAAGCAGTATTTCTGGGTTACAAATAAACTAAATTATTATTTAATGTGAAACTCTGAAAAAACACTGAGCCATCTAAGCTTAGATGGCAGCCAGTCTACGTGAAAGAAAATTCTGTATTCAAGACTATGGAGATCATTTGCTTTTTTTTTGTTTTTTATGGACTAACAACCCTGTGTATGTTATTTAAAACCGAAACATATTTTGGACTATAGGACGAATTTTATTTTATTTTATTTATTTTTTATTCTATTAATATTTTTTTCAGTTACGAGTCCTAACATTTAACCCATAGCTTGGGGAGCACATAGACCCGTAATTTCAGAAAGATATGTGAGTGTTAATAAATGTAAATAGAAATTGATCATTATTTTTATATTTATTAAATGGATCCTGGGGAAAGATATGATCGCCTATGTCCTGAAGAAATGTGACTTTTTATTTTTATAATTCGGTTTTCATATATAGGTAAGAAGTTGACTTAGTTATCAGCAGCTGTTTTATCTGATATATTCCCTATAGTATTTACGAACTACGTGAAAATTCAGAACTGAGTGTAATATACTAACAAGGAAGGAGATTCTAACGAACAAGTATTTATTTACTGTATTGTGTACGTTTTCTCTCGTTTGGTGGTGTATTATTGATATACCGACGTGTGCGTATACACACACACACACACACATATATATATATATATATATATATATATATATATATATATATATATATATATATATATATATAATAGTAATATTCTTATAAATATAAGGGTACTTTAATATGTAAATAAACAAACCAATATTCAAGGGAAAAAAAGGTACAAAAAAGAAAGCACAGAGAACCTAAGTCAGCCGAAGACAATCATCTACCATCCAAGTTCAGAGACCGAAGAAAAAAAACCCGATATGAGTAAGTAAAATAACTAAGTGCTCAATACGCTAAGTAGAGCAAACCTAATTAAACCGAAAGAGCCACATAAACCTACCAAGGATTCACCTACGTGGATCGTCAGTATTCCTTATATATATATATATATATATATATATATATATATATATACCATAATTTCTCGAAAATAATGTGCATTTTTTACCGTAAATTACTGGTGATAGTAGGGGTGCGTATTATAAATAGGTTTAAAAATTTTTTTTTTTCGTTATTGATTTATAATAATAAATACGTACTTGTTCTAAAATAAGAAAAATATTATCCCAATTTTCATTTTAATGCAAACAATACAAATTTTAACATTTTCTGTTAATAAATTTATATTTATCAGTAAACACATTTTTATTTGGTGAAAAATTAAAAGAAAATCGATAGAAAAGACAATTTCGAAGAAAAGCGGATATCAAGTTAACAATTTACTGAAATTTTAATTTTTATCATCATCATCATCATCACCATCACTTTCTATTATAGAATCAGTGTTTAAATTGTCATTTAACAAATTATCATTCACAATATTATCTTTGTCATGTTCAAAATTGTCTTCGGACTCTTCATTCTCTTCCCAAAGGATATCATCTTCAAAGCCATCCATGGCTGTCGTAAGACAACACTTCTTGAAACATCTCTTTGTAACATACTCACTGACATTTATGGGGGAAAGCAGATGGTAATTTTCAGCATTACTTTAGCCGCCTAGTTTCTATTTTATTCTCAAGGTCAAGGTCAACAAAATGTCTTCGTAATTTTTTTTTTGTTTTGACAAAATTTGTAGATGCGTATTATGCATATATATATATATATATATATATATATATATATATATATATATATATATATATATATATATATATATATATATGTATATATCGTACATAGTGCAGGTTAATAAAACAGTGCTGGATGTAATACAACAGAGCTATTAAGTATATATTAATAAATATATATATACATATTACCCACATTGCTAGCACTAAAAGCCGTGCTAGCGGTGAGGGATAATGTGTATACTTATTAACATATATATATATATATATATATATATATATATGTGTGTGTGTGTCTTTGTGTGTGTGTGTGTGTGTGTGTATGAGATCAACAGCTTAAATATTGTTACGTTACGACGTTTTAAATATTTACATATTGTCATGTTATAAAGTATTTTTTTTCTATAGAACGCTTATGAAATTTAGATGAAGTTTATGATTGGATGTTTTTATGTTGAGTATTTAGATGCATAATAAATATATCACTTACAAATTCAATACATTCATCTTACAATGACGTTTCGAAAAGTGTATCTGCGAAACTAGATGTCAGAAGATAAAATTCTCTTCTTGGTCTATTTTTAATATCTAGCATATACACAGACAGACAAACACACACACACACACACACACATATATATATATATATATATATATATATATATATATATATATATACATACACACACACAAGCAATAAATATTTAGAGAGATATAGAATATATAATTATTATTATGGGAACCCTTTAATATAGATAATAAATTTCTATTTTTCTTTCTTTCTTTCTTCCTAGGTTATCTGAGCGTGTTTGTACATTCTTCTCTCTCTATCTATCCTTCTCATTCTCTCTTCCTCTCTCTGTTAATATATATATATATATATATATATATATATATATATATATATATAATATTTGGTATACAAATATATAACTGCGCTATATTTCTCTCTTGGCTATTACATATAACAATCCCATAAAATACCAGATCCACTTCCGTTTTTCCTCATTCATGTCTCTTGCAGATTCATCCACCTTTTCAAATATATTTTCTGATTTTATTCTTTCTTTACCCCATTAAATCCCCTCCTCTCGGACGCAACCATCTTGTCTTGCCCATGATTATTCTGTCCGCTTCTACTGAAAAATATGGAGATGTTACCACCCAACCCAGATACAAAAAACCCATTTCCGTCTTTTTCTTATCCAGCTTAAGCGTTCTATTCTGAATCTAGCGACGTGTTCCCATTTTCTCGCCTACACAGCACTTCGGGCAGTCAACACTTGATGTATGATTTAAGGGTCCATGCTGGGTTGATAATTTACGTTCGGGTAAAAAGGCGGGTGAAAGGCGGGAGAATAAAAAAAAAACTCATTTGGCGCCTTTCTCCAAAAATTGATTGCTACGCAAAACCAACAACTTTCACTTTCGGTTTTGCTTCCCTATCGTTTCTTTAAGGAATTGAAGTCATACAGATAAACTATAAATGGTGCTCCAAATGGCAATCATGCATAAATTTATCAATAGTGGATATATATATATATATATATATATATATATATATATATATATATCGCGAGATAAAGATTTGCGACTTATCACGTAAATTTCTATTTGCGATATATCATATAAATTTCTATCAATTTGAACACAAAGAGAGTGGCTTAAACGATGACGGCGTTTTCATCTTTTCCTTCAAAATAGGCTAATTTGAACGAGTACAAGATTTGCCAACCTATAGGAATTAGCAAACAATAAACTACATCCGTTACTGCTTCTGAAAGTAGTCTTATACATACATATACGTTTATCACAGGATCTACATATTAGTGAAATTGCATTAAAAGACCTGCAAAATGCTAAATTATTCTTCCCTTAAGATTTTGTGCCCTTCTCACAGCTTTTTTCCCGTGATGTTTTCAAACCCACTATTTAAACTTCTTATATATAAATCGGTTATAAAACTGTACATCCATTTGAATTTCTCGTTTTAATTTGGACAAATAAATATTTTATTGTTCAACAGGAAGCCTATTTAATCCCGTTTGGCTGGATCATGTAGTTACTCAAATATTAACATTTTAAAAGCTGTCAACGTTTGCGGGGGACACCCTGTATTTTTAGCTATTTACTGTCACAATTTCTAAGATGAGTATTTATCATGATTTACCTTAGAACTATTGTCCTCATCTTTGCTGTTGTTGCAATAAACCTTCGACCGTTGTGTGCTCCCACCTTCGTTATGTTTATTATGGTAATGCACGGTGAATAATGAACTGAATCCTTTATTTAACCTACAGGGGTGACTCTTCTCGTTCCACTGAACATGTCTAGAGATATCTCGCCTAGTTCATATTTTAGTGCTTATCAATTATTGCTCTCCACGTTTCTATTGAGTTCAAGTACATACTGCTCAGCCCAGGTATTGAACTCATAATTATCATATTACCAAATTCGCGAAGCACCATTAATGCACTAGGCTATTGTTCCATGAAATAAATCTGTGTGGAGAACTTGAAACCTTAAACCTAAGCTGCCTGCTGATGAGTGTTCCATGTCATGTGCAATAGCAAATACTAAATTGTACTTACTTGTTACATCTGATGAGTCAGGCTTTGAAGGCGTCTTGTCATTTGGTAGCTGCTGGATAGACAAAAAGCAGAATAAGATAGATAGATAGATAGATAGATAGATAGATAGATAGATAGATAGATAGATAGATAGATAGATGAGGAGATTGGATGAGATATGAACGAAAATGCAGACTGATAGATAGATAGATAGATAGATAGATAGATAGATAGATAGATAGATAGATGAGGAGGAGATTGGATGAGATATGAACGAAAATGCACAACGAAGATAGATAGATAGATAGATAGATAGATAGATAGATAGATAGATAGATAGATTGGATGATATGATCGAAAATGAGACTAAGATAGATAGATAGATGAGGATAGATAGATTGGATGAGATATGAACGAAAATGCAAACGAAAATAGATAGATAGATTGATAGATAGATAGATAGATAGATAGATAGATAGATAGATAGATTGAATGAGATATGAACGAAAATGCAGACTAAGATTGATAGATATATATATATAGATAGATAGATATATACATACATACATACATACATGCATCCATACATGAGTTGATTGGATGGGATATGAACGAAAATGCAGACTAAGATAGATAGATAGATAGATAGATAGATACATACATACATACATACATGAGGAGATTGGATGAGATATGAACGAAAATACAGACTAATATAGATAGATAGATAGATAGATAGATAGATAGATAGATAGATAGATAGATAGATAGATAGATCCATGCATACATGAGGATATTGGATGAGATATGAACGGGAGTGGAGACGAAAGAAGACACACACACACACACACACACACACACATATATATATATATATATATATATATATATATATATATACATAGATAGATAGATAGATAGATATGCACAAACTGAGAAAAACATTTTTTGCTAAAAATTGCCTGTGCTTTATCTCGTTATGTAAAATAAATGATGCTTTTTTATTTCTTTTAGTCATGCAGATATGTATATATGTGTGCGTAGATGTACATATGTGTACGTGGATTTATATTTATGTTGTCTCGTTCAGCCTCTTGCAAACCGCATCTTATCTGCCCTCGCTTCATGCGTCAAAGTTTTTAATTCATGCCTTTTCGCAAAGCATTTGAGTGAATTAGCCTCAGTAGGCATCCTCGTGTATATTAATGATAGTTTTTTTTTCTGTGCTCGACCACTTAACTCATACCAAAATGGAATTCCTACGGCTTTTAGCCATGTTATCCCTTCACGCCTATTTTTGAAGGAAGTGCAGAAATGCCTGATTTTAAGATCTCACTAAAACAAAGTCGAAAAGAAAGAAAGAAAATAGAAGAGTGACGTTTACTTGAATCCTTTTTTTTAAATTTTCGTTCTTGCGTTTTCCTCGGATCGACACATATCTAGTGATAAACAATATGTCCCTGTAGAGATGCCCTGCTGCTTAAATAGCGATTTAAATTATCAAAAGACGTAGAAAAGTTGTTAGTGCTTCTTACTCGAAAGTGATTCTAAATGCAATTCAGGAAGTCTTTCCGAAATATATACACGCTTTGTTTTTCAGTATCTGTCTATATGAGCTATCATGTACACTATTTACATTATTCGGACTATTGCCTTCATCTTTGTCGCCATATTTATTACAGAGTTTCGGACGTTGTACGCTCCGGCCTTCTTCAGGTGATTGGAACTTGATCTAACTAACGCCTTTATCCAGGACCGTTTAAAGCAGTGGAGAACTTGGAAAGGGAAATTAACAGGAGATAACTTACAACTGACATCCATTAAAACATGGCACTTAGAACTAGAAGAGTCTGCCCCAGTGAGCGAAATAAAGGGCTCAATTCAACATTCCAACCACCTGAAGAATGCCGGAGCGTACATAGGCCGAAACGTTATAATAAATATGACTACATAGATGAGGACATTAGCTTTGATTTTTATTGTTTTGTTCTCTTTATAGCAATTGTAATTCCTAGTTAAATTAATTAAAGATTTTTGTAATATTGTTTTGGATTTCCATTAGACTACTTTCAAAAGCAGAAAACCAAGGTCAATGCACAGCCAGTCCCAAATACTATCTTACGTGATTTTTACATTACCTTCTTTGATAGACCTCTAGAACATGTAAAGCATTTTCCATGTCTAGTCAGCCTTTTATCAAACAAGTGCATCTCAGAAAAGGACGTGAAAGCGGCACAATTAAAATTGCTATGTGGCCGACACCAAAGTCCTGAAAAGAGCCAATAATCAAAGCCTCGAATCGCTGATCATTAGACAACGTCTTCGGTGATCAGGATATATAGCAAGAATGGAAGAGTCAAGTTTTCTACATCAATTCCTATTGAGTTCACTTCAGGGGAAAAGACCACTGGGTTGCCCTCTTCGAAGATACAAGGACTAACTCAAAACAGCACTGAAAGCCATTCGACTTGAGCCTAAATCATTTGAAGCACATGTGCAAGAAGACTGTACCAACTGGCAACGTTCCATCATCATCGGAAGGAAAAACCTCGAAGACAACAGAAGAGAAAGGGAAGAAGTCAGACGACAAGAAAGAAAGGCTTGACAAAAATCGACCTCGTCTTTCACTAACATTACTATGCAGTCAATATCATTGGCTCTTCCATGCAATAATTGGTCTATTTAGTAGTCATCAACGACATAAAGCAAGCGATCAGATAAGAAGAAATTAAATTCTTGGATACCACATAAAGCCAACGATGACGAATACGTTACAGTTCTCTAAACGTCTCTGTTTCGATCATTCTCATTAACTGTAACGAAGATACTTTAAAAAATGACGAAGTTCCGTGAGTGAATGATTTCGTATATGCATCGATCATATGTGGAAGTACCAGTGGAGTAATGGATATTGGCTCAGATTAAAGAATCGGAGAAACGAGTTCGAATGCCAGTCGAGTTAAATTCATTTAAAAATTTTCATTTCATTCACTTACATGGGAAAGGCATGAATCCATCTCTTCCCCACAGTTATTCAAAGCACTATTCGATAATTCAAACCACCTGCTGCCCTGTAGTTCCTTTCTCTTTAACTTGTGAGAGGAGGAACGGGGGTAACCTCAATATCCCCGGTGCAAAAGGAACATGAAAGCCAATGCGCTTCACTGCTATGAACCACAATTGTGAGATGGAGGGGATCACTGTGATGCAATTTGGTTTCACTGAATAAATGAAGATGGTCGATTATCACCTGACAAAAAACGTCCTTAGAAATGATTGATTTTTTTTTTTACGTTGTTTATAGGTTATTTAAAATCGAAACATATTTTGGTATTGTAAGAATAACACTTCTTTTGGAAATAATAATGATTTTCAGATACAAGTCTTACTATTTAACCCATAGCTGAGCGGAGAAGAGGTGGATTCACAACTTTCTTTAGGCTATCTGCTTGCAAGTGAATTTCAAACTCGGCTCTCCGATTTCTCATTCTGAGTCGTTATTCATAATATCACCCGTACATCCAAGCTTACAACATCTGGTAAAATGAAACAGTCACCAATCTAGTGACTATATCACGGCCATGTCACGTTTTAACACCTAATCCCCTTATGATGATCGACGTTGAGCAACGTCAAGCCTGGTCAGTCGCTAGATGACGAGCGTTTAGGAATACCAGGTGCCGTAAGCTTAAATAGGATGGTGGTGCAATGGATAATGGTTCGGAATTGGTAATCGCAGAGCCGAGCTCTTATTCCAGTTCGTTATAAACACTTACGCGTCAATGCACCTAGGAAATGTATGAATCCACTGCTTTTTCTCCCTAACTATGGGTTAATTAGTAAGACGTGTATTACTAAACTATTATTATCTAAAAAAAATCTTACAATGGATAAATATTTTCTCGCTTTAAATAACCTAAAAATAGTTGATAAGCTGTAGAAAACAAATCAATCACGAAAAACTGATTAGCTATACAGACACGTCTTTTAGATTTATTTAAGTTCTCTGGAATATAAAAGTATAGAAATTAACAGGGCAACAAAATGAGGTATCAGTTTATATATTGATTGTAATATAGAATTGATCCCCTAATTTATATCCACATTATAATTTCTTGGTTGTTTATCGAATTCTGATTAGGTATCAATCCACCTCTTCTCCCCCAGCTATGTGTTAATTAATAATACTTCTATCATAAACCCATTATTATACCCCCAAAATATTATACAATCTAAAAATACATTCTGACTTTAAATAACCTGCAAAGAATTGGTGAGCGATAGGAAACGAATCAATCAAATTAAATCAAAAGAATTTTGGAAATGCAATCATATACAGTTGCATTATTAACACAGATATCCACACTCTTTAACCAACGTGTGTGCAACAACTGAGAAGGAAGGAATCTATATTTAAGACTATATTTCTTCTTAGGAGACGTTTTTGTTCATTTTATTATACTTTGTCTTCTTCAAAATTCAAGTCTCGTGTAAATAAAGAGACACACTCATAAGTCTTATGTATGACTATAAACTTCAACCGGCAGAAAACCTCTTATCTGAAGATTGAAGGTTTTGACGAGTGTGGAATCACCTCATAATTGCTGTTGCTTTCAGGTCCCACTTGACCCGGGTTGGTAGCAACTTTTAGAGCCCCAGCTATAGGCAAATAGAGACCCCCAAACAAGAACAAAGCACCATGAAAGAATAAAAATATTTCTTTATAGTAAAAATACCCGCAATACATTTAAAAAATATCAACAATTCCTATTTATAGTAAAATTACCAACAATACATCAACTAACATGAACGAACTCTTTCATGTCTTTAATCCATATAATATCCTACAATTTCTTAAAGAAATCAAACCGTATTCCAAAATATAACTTTGACAAAACTACAACATAAAAAACGCATATCATTGCCTTTAGTAATTATGTTCACACAAACATGTAGATGTACAAAGCTAACTATCATCTACCATGTATTCAACTGTGAAATCAGAACAACATGTATATTTCTATTAATTCAAAGCTCTCGAGAAAATTAAATTTCGTCATTGAATGACCTATAAGGGGTTGATATGCCGTTAAATAAACAAATCAAATCAGAATGATTAATTAATTTTTGACTAACACCCATATCACAACTGAGAAAACATATGTTTTGTGAAACATATTCAGACTTCTTAAATGAACTGTGTTCATTTTTTATACATTGGATGTTTCTTCAATTCAACTATTTGTAATTAAAGCAGAATGCATCTTTCTTTCTCATCGGCCGTCAGACGATGGTTTATGACAGTTTAAATTATGCTGAAAATTAAATTTGAAATTCCGAGCCGGGGTGGTACCAACTGTTAGGGTCCCAGTGTTCATTTTGCCAAATGGTGCTTCCAATAAATCTAATTGAATTCACGAAGAGCAGGCATTACTTTTTGACAAATCCTTATCAAGGAAAGAGACTATGTTGTTGATCAGATGAGAAATCCTGATATTTTGTATTTATTCAAAATCATTGCCGAAAGTGCTGTAGGGCACCTCGACGGTGTGTAAGGTTTAGCAACCTTGTCTCGTTAGAACAATTACGACTGAATAGTGAGTTCGATCTTCATTGGGTACCCTATACATTTGGCCTTGTGTCCTAATTAAGGGTACCTTCAAAAATCACCATAGTGTTCTATTTAAAGAAGAATGGTTAACTTTTAACCAATCTTCGTACGATCGCAATAAACTAACCAATTTCTACTAAAATATTCAAGTGAAATTATATTTGAGATACTAATTTAGGTTTTTCGCAGATTTTTTTAATGTGGATAATTACTTGTTACATTCAATTTACTGATTACGTTTTTGCAAATGTTATTGATACCTTAAACTCATAAAAAAACAAATAACCAAGAAAACTAATTAGTTCTTTTTTTGGGGGGGGGATTTTATTCCATTTTCTTTTAACAAAAGATTCACGTGAATCATTTTTTTTTTTCCAATAAATGTAAAATATTCATAATCTAATCCCCCCAAAAAATTATTCATAAAAATTAAAAATAAAAATCCTCAAAAACTGAAGTACAAAGAAAACTTCGGATAAATTCTTCTTTTTTGTTTTTTTCATATTCGTCAAAGACAGCATCTGTCGTTCATTTTATCTAAAAAGTCTTCAAACAGAAATTAAAATATATCCGTTTTTTCTTCTGAATATAGTAACTCATCTTCTAACAAAAGAAAAAAAGTGTATTGAAAATATTTACTAATACACACACACACACACACACACACACATATATATATATATATATATATATATATATATATATATATATATATATATATATATATATATATATATGTCAGTAATACAATGAAGATCGTTGGATATTTTCGGCGAACACGGATGTCTCCAGTCTTTTCTTTTTTTTACTGAATTTTCCTAAATATCGGTTTGTTCAAATATATATTTATTTACAAATTGTTATCCGGTTTATTTTCACACTGCCTGAGTCATTAAAATATAATACGTATATATATATATATATATATATATATATATATATATATATATATATATATATGGCCGAGTGGTTAGAGCGTTCTCTTTCTGAAGATGAGACCCTGGTTGATTTCGATTTGGTTTGTCAGGAAGCAGGCTTCCTGAGGTCATCGGTCTGAAGGGGGTGATCCCAGTGGGCGGTACCTTTGGAAAATTCCTGAAAACCATACCACGGTTTGACCCAAGTCTTGTTAGTGAAATTGGGTAGACGGAAACTTTGGGGGCCGTCGTTAGCTTTGTTGGCACGAAGTCGCAAGACATCGTGATCAAAAGTTTGAGTGTGCTGGTCTTGTTCAGATTGTTGATCACGCAATAACACAATCTGTCCCAGTATAATGCATAGGTTGGTTCTGTAGGTGTTGATCGAGCGTTTGCAATAGGGATTGGCTAGCCGCCCTAATAGACGGGTATCGCTGAATACGAGTTGTATATATATATATATATATATATAATCGACTATAATCGATATATATACGTAATCAAAATCAATCTCGAGGGAAAAAAATTTTTTAAAAAAAGAAAGATCTAGAAACATGAAAGTCTGTGGGAAAAAAATCACACAGATACAGGTTTAAAACCCAAAGAAAAAACCCCGACACGAGTAAACAACTAACTAAAGAGCTCAATACGACCGTAGAGCAGACCTAGATAAACGTAGTGATCCAGACTAAACCTACCCAGGTTTCACATAAGCGGGTCCCCTGACGATCCGCTTAGGTGAAACCTCTGTAGGTTTGTCTAGCTCACTAGGTTTATATATATATATATATATATATATATATATATATATATATATATACGCTCTATCTCTGATATTGAGTTCTTTATCCCATAAATATAGCACTCTGATATAGAGTTCTTTATCCCATATATATATATATATATATATATATATATATATAAATAAAAATATTATATAAATTTTACACATCTTAAGATTATATTTCTTCATATATATATATATATATATATATATATATATATATATATGTGTGTGTGTGTGTGTGTGTGGTGTGTATTTATGTGTTTGTGTATGTGTATATATATATATATATATATATATATATATATATATATATATATAAAAAATATTTTATAGATTTTTACAGTAGGGTTCATCCTGTACAAGGTCCACGTGCCACTAGAGGTAGATGGTTATGTTAAGGGTAGTTTGTATGGATATGGATAGGATCGGAATATAACGCTTGACTCTAGACTTGAACAGGTTAATATTGTAGTGATCGGGGAAACATCGTCTTGGGAGTCTGTTCCTTGGAGCAGTGCTTCGGGGATGAAGCCGTTCACCGATGGAATATGGATGTAATACGGTGGTTTGCTACTATATAAGTGACAGGGTTCGTCCGATCACTTTTCATAGAAGTATCGACAGGGCAGTAAGAGACTCGCCCGGAGACCCTTTTGAACTATATCAATACTGGAAAGTGAGATCAGGGCATCTCCTTCAACATTTTTTTTACTACTGTTCAGTAATGGCCGTTCAATGGGAATAAAGTCAAATTTTCTGGCTCGATTCAAACTGTCATCCATCATTCTTGCAATAATGTCTATTCTTTTTTTCTGCCAGTTTCTGATACATATCAGAAAGTTCTCTTTCATGGTCGATTAATATTAAATTTTATGTATAATAGTTTTCGGATGTCATATGAAATAATGCCAATCACTATTTATGTTACGTATATTGCAAAGCAAAAATTAATTATCAAATCACGGATCTCTTAGACTAAAACCTGTATTACTCTGATCACCATTTTCAACATAATCATAGCCGTTTTTTTTTTTTTTTTTGTGGAGACAGGATCGCGCAAAAAAAGGTGGAACACGCCTGAAAAAAGATCTCATTTTATCTCTCTACATACACAACTCAACATATTGAGTGTTGTCATAGTAACTTCAGGCAATGTTTTACAAGACAGAATGCACTTCCTGACGCCCAACTCAGGCGCACATGGGATACAAGTTCTAAAACGGTTGTCATTCAAGGCTTCATACCCATCACACACACACACATATATATATATATATATATATATATATATATATATATAAACAAAACACATGTACACATCAAGTGATCCAGACCAGATGCTATTATCTGCAGATCACCGTACTTCAGCAAAGTTTCATCCCATTAAGGACAGGACCTCTCCACATGTTACGTTGCAACCGGTCTATGTTAGTTGAACATAAGAGTGTTATCATTCAAGGCTTCATTACCATCATATATATATATATATATATATATATATATAGGTGGTACAATGGATAAATTGACGTCTAAATTACGTAAAAATGAAACCAGCAGAGACATCTACTTTTAATAGATATTTAAATAAAAATGACACAAACTATTTTGAAATACTAAAGTGTAAATGTATTCAATGCAATCGCCATCGACTTCAACCCGGGCCCCCAAACGACTTCACAATCTCCCGCATCTCTTCTGGACGGTCTCCTTGTTTGTCGGTGAATGCTGCCATAATCCTTGCCACCTTTACTATTACAAGGATTTTTTTTTTATTTCCCACTGAACTGCGACCCATATTAATCAAGATGGTTGCAGTCTGGAGAGTTTGGTGACCAGGTGTATTGTCTGACAGCCGTGATAAGTTTCTCCTGCTTGTGTGGCATAGTGCAGAGTCCTGTTGCCAGACATAGGTTCTGCTAGCAGTGAAGCACTACCTCCTCAAGGCACTTGATGTAGGCCTGAGTTTCATACCCTCACCAACAATTTCAAGTGTTCTTTTCTTACCAGAAGCTTCCGTACCTTTGTAATTACAATTAGACTCACCCAACTCTTTCATAATGCTCTGCACTGTCCTCAGATAGACACCCACACACTCTGAAATGTCCATAATGGATCTTCTGGCGCAAATGCCAAAGAGTACAGTATGGCGCTTCCAATCTTCTAGTGAAGTGAATTGCACCATGTTGCTCTTTTTCTCAGAGATGCTGCCAAACTGACCCTACTATATAGGGCAGTCGACAAAATTTAAAAAAACAAAATGCTTTTGCGTAATTAAAAATATAAAATACCAAAAATTTACCCAACACAACACACCATATATATATATATATATATATATATATATATATATATATATGTGTGTGTGTGTGTGTGCGTGTGTGTGTGTGTGTGATTTGAATTATCATTTATAGTAATTCATCGAGTCTAGAAGAATCCTCAGTAGAATGCAGAAAAAGAACTGGACGGTTGTTTCGTCCCATTTGGGACTCATCAGCAATGCGCATCCAGTGCCGCGAATCGAACCTGGACCGTTACGATACAACGCAAACGTCATACGGTTCGATGAGGAGTCTTCTAAACTCGATGACTTATTTATATATATATATATATATATATATATATATATATATATATATATATATATATATATATATATATATATATATATATATATATATATATATATATATATTGATGCATGTTTCATTAAATATTATAGACAAGTTTTCACTATTTATTTTAAGTAAATTCCTTTGATCTTGTCTGATATGCTTAAGACATTATCATTGAAAGATGAAAGAAAATCACCATATTGATAAATATTTTTTAATCCTATGTAAGCTTTCGGATAGTATTGTATTATCAAAGATGACAAATTACATTTCAATTCATTAAACAATACACGGACAAAACAATAATGATAGTCTGCTTTTGTTGCATGAAAGATTTCTAAGCAACGACAAACTCGTGTATACTGGACGCGGAAGCGAAAATCGCACCACAGCTGGTGACGTCACACATGACACACGAGAGTGAAAACGAGAAGTATTAAGTATGGGAGGCCGTTGGTATAAGCCAATGGTTTCTGTTATCAATTATAGCCATTTAAGAATATTTGTGGAGATTTCATAATTTATTTTGTTTAAGTTAGGTTTCAACTGTTTTATGTATATAGCTTCAGGAATTATTTGTTTTTTTTATCGTTTTCATCTTTAAGCATAGTTGTGTTTTTAACGAGAATTTTTAATGTCTAAAAATGTTAGAGTTATCATTCAAATGTAGAGCCAAGCGTCGTGAAAACGAGTTTGTGGTGTGACCAACATAAATATTATTTAACCCATTGGAGATACAATCTCACAAAGGGCACTTGAATTTGTAAATATATATATATATATATGTGTGTGTGTGTTTGTGTGTGTATGTATATATATATATATATACATATATATATATATATGTATGTATAAAATTATTTATTCTAAAATTATAACATAAATATGTTATAAAATCACTACAAAAATAGCCATTTTGTTCCAACATTTCTGCTGTCTTATTAAGTGATCGTTTTATTCTCTATTCAACACCATCAATAAATTATAATTATATTTGCTCTACTCTGTATTCAGCACACTTTTAAGAATAGTATTTGTTGGTCATTGAATTTATTCCGTATACACCAATACTATATATATATATATATATATATATATATATATATATATATATATATATATATATTTTTGTTGGCATTTGGCTCCGATAAGTAACTCATCTCACCGTTTGACAGTTCTTGTTTTTCTTCCTGTGAAGTAATATGTCTCTCTTCACCAGTAGAAAAGCTAGCTAATTACTTTCTAAACCAAAAATCAGCAATAAAGCCGTTTTTAAATATTATCTTGAACAATTGAATCACAAGTTTTGGAATATTCTGCGTAACGCGTTTCATCTTTAAACGAATCTCATTGGACTAAAGTTATGTTTTTTATTAATTATATATATGTAAAAGGTCAGGGGAAGAGATAAAGTAACCGTTGAATATATTTTTTTTACCGAGGGGAATTGTTGAAATTTTCAAATTTTAAAAAGTTATTAATTTACAATTTAGCCTCCCATCTCGATACATAAATATAATTGACGTTTATGTTCATATTCTCTACACATATAATATTATCAATAAGAACATTACTTTAGTATGATGAAAACCATTCAGAGGTCGAAACGCGTTTCACGGAATTTTTTCATTATGCCATTCAATTACTTAACATTGTACTTTTATATTGATTCGTTCATTTTCTATGGCTTATCAACCCATTGCAGGCTATTTAAAGCCAGAAAACATTTTCAGATTTTTTTTCTTTTTTGAGATAATAATGATTTAGGGATACAAGTTTTACTAATTAACCCATAGCTGGGGAGGGAAGAATTAGATTCATACCTTTCACAAGTGTATTTAGGCGTAAGTGAATATAACGAACCCGATTGAAATTGGAACTTGGCTCTCTAATTAACAATTCCGAGGCATTACAAATTACACCCCCCACAAATTCAGTCTTATATCATCTACTATTTCCAGGCTCTTACCGATCTAGCTACTGACGAGACTTGTTTTTTGCTTAACATCGGTGATCGTACTGGAACCGTTGTTTCAACATGATACGGCCGTAAGACCAAAATTCTAGATGACCAGGCTCTTGATCTTTTCTTCAGTTTTGCTCTAACAGTTCAAGGCTGTAAAAACTGGTTGGTTACATTCAATGCCTCGAAAACAAAATTAGTGATGTTCTATCAACACCGAGCGATCCCTGAATTTTCGTCTATAAAGTGAGTGGAAGTGTTGATTTATGAATTTGGTAACATAACAATCGTGAGTTCGATCCTTTCTGCATGTAAATATAACGTACAATATTTTATCTGTACAGATTGCTTTATTTTCACGTGTAATAAAGTATTCTCCTTTTTAGAAAATATTCAGACCATACTCAGGGAAAGCTTCAAAAAAAAAAAAACGAATAAAAAACATTGCAATCAATATCAGCACTCTGCTTCCTCAATTCAAGACACTATCCACTGTACCACCCGACCATTGCGTGAATGATGAATATAACATTGAATAAAATATAATTGTACTTCATTTTTTAAAGAATACTGTTGATAAACAAAAAACTTAATTATGAATCAAAATAATCAAGAGGTTTATATATGGTTTCCACTGATGGTCAGCGTAGCAATTTCGATCCATTGATTTGTCTTTCTTTAACTGGCTTCTAAAAGAAAAACCACTTCGAGGAAAGGTCACTGCAGATCTCAAATTTCGATCGTCCTGTATCAAGCAACAAAAAAGGGACAATCGATTTCCTTTCTTCGAAACGCTGTGTCTAACAAGCCATTAAAACCAGAACAGGATTATTTGACAGATTCTACGGAGCAATTCTTTTTTTTTTCTTTAGATTTGTTTATTTGTTGTTTACAACAAATTGGTCTTGCCTCCTGGATTGGACAGGGGAAACCGTTTTATTACGAATGCATGAAAGTTCACAGCAATACCAAGTCTGTCTAGATAATATTCTAGAGAATCATTTGATTGAGTGAGATTAAGGACAACACGATAGGCAGCTGTTGGTGATAAAAAAAAAGAACTTTCGAAACTGGTTTTAAAGTTGGAACAGACAATGAGATTTGTTTGTGATTTACCCTATTTACATTCTAGCAACAGCCCTGATCATTGTTGTTGTTATCACAACGTTTCGGCCATTTTGCCCCGGCCTTCGTCAGATGTCTATTAACCCGAATAACCTACCGAGAATTTCGAACTAAACCCTTTTTTTTAATCTACGTGGTAGGATTTTCTCCTTCCACTATTCATGTCTAGGGATTTATTTCTAATAATTATTTCTAGTCAGTACCCTCTAGAATATTTTAAAATATAACCGTTACTGACTAGCCTATAACTGTCCGGATAATGCAGCAGACTTTACTTCCCATAATGCACCACTGACCAATATATATAAACATGCATTGAAAATTGAGTTTAAGCATGAAATATATTGTCGCCGCTTGGTGTTGACAACAGTGTCCACTTATATAGATATATATTATTTATCCCCATGCCCGAACACATACCGTTTTCAAAGTTTTCAGACTATGACTGTTGCTACCTTGCCGTGCCTTTTTTTTTTTTTGTATATATATATATATATATATATATTTTTTGCTTTAGCTTGCAATATTCCCTGATTATTTGGTTTAATGATGCATCTTTGTTTCTGGAGATTTTCCTCTAAATTATGTACTTGTTTTGATGTCTTTTGTCCTGATGCATATGTTCTTGGATACGGTGATGAGAGATTCCGTTTCTCTCTTCATGTTCCTTTCGCGTAGCCATACTTTTTTCTTTCGTTATATTCTATATTGATTGAATAATATTTCTTTTTCAATTTGGATTTCATCTCTGCGTTCTTCTCATCGCCTTCTTTTGTCTTCTTTCTTTTGTCACCACGACATTTTGGACATTCTTTATAATATGCTTGTTGCATGTATCTATCCAATCACAATGTTTGGCGTAGTGATTTCTACGCAGAAACGGTTCATAAATTGGAACAGGGAGCGCCATACTGGCCTCGGAAAGATTTCAACGCTTTATGGATTAAAGGATTTCTTTCCTTTATCTTGTTTGTCTCCCCTTCTATATAAGTGCCTGAGTCTAGCTGTCTCATACATGTTAGTTTCACAGCTGTCTCTCTTACAAAAGGATTATAACGCAAACCACTATAAATGTGCAGCTCGCGTAATGGTCAGCAACTCAAATCGACAAGCCGAGCTAGTATTGCGATTGTGTTCACTACGTTCCTTTTCGTACATGCACCATACAGAAAAAAAAAGATTGCGTGAGATAGTTCCCTACTTCCGTAGGTCAACAGAAGGATTGTGCTTTTGGAAGAGTTTATAACATCATAAGAAGTCCTATGTCAACAATCGAAGTCAAGAGAAAGTTGATTAATCAATATGTTCTGTTGCCGATGAATTATGAAAGTGAAACATGGAGGCTCAACAGCACCACTGCAGATACTCCTATAATGATCCAATATTGTTTTATTGATAATTAGTTGGTCCTTGCATCCATAACTTCCTTTATTTACATCCCTTTTCTGCTGTGAGTAAATTATTTTTCTCAAGGAAGTTGTATGTCATGATAGAAGTGAGGTTCTAGTATATTATTGGTAGGCAGGTGATGGGCCTATAGTTATTCAGGTTCTGCGTCTCTTCTGTTTTTGGGAGTGCGTATGTTGCTCACCACGTGATTGCACCCATAACTTCCTTTATTTACATCCCTTTTCTGCTGTGAGTAAATTATTTTTTCTCATGGAAGTTGTGTCATGATAGAAGTGAGGTTCTAGTATATTATTGGTAGGCAGGTGATGGGCCTATAGTTATTCAGATTCTGCGTCTCTTCTGTTTTGGGGAGTGTGTATGTTGCTCACCACGTGAGCCATTTGGGGCAGTTTTCTGGGTTTATGATTATACCACAGTATGCCTGTGCGAGGTCTTGGTGGCTGCTAGATAGGTGTTTTTATCGAAAAATTGGTTATTTGATTTATTCTAGGTGCTTTCCTATTTTTGGTTTTGCAGATGGAAGCGGTTGTTTCAGTAATATCAATATCCGTCCATTTTGGCACTCCATATAGGTGTGTGTTTCCTGTTGTTGCTTGATCCATGTGGCTCTTCCATTTACCAGTTTTCCCACATTTTACACCAAAACTCCTGGACTTTCTGGATATTAAGTGGGTCATTTATCTCTGTTTTATTTACCGATATAATTTCTAGGCATCTTCCTTGAAGATCTTGTTTTACCAGAAGAATCTGTTTCTTTTTTCATAACGGCTGATTCTCTGTATCTTAGCTTGAATTTGTTGTTTCACCTCCTCTGTAAATTTTGGTACATCACTCTTATTATTTATGTCAGCGCTTCTTTTCAGTCGTCTCCATTTTATTTATTTCATCTTGGAGACCTTGTCTACTTCATTTCGAATTGACAATTTTCGTCGTAGTTTATTTATTTCAGTTTTTATTTTTATTTTTCTTTCCAAACCGGTTTTTTTTTCTTTTTCGTTTAAGTTGTGTTTTTACTTTTCCAGCTCTTGTTTTGCGAGAGTTGCCGAAGCTGCGTATATAAGAAACAACAGGTGAAAAAGTAAAGACAAACAACGAAAAAGAAAAATGACAGTCTGGAAAGAAAAAATAGAAACGGAAATAAATAAACTATTATTTTTATTATTATTATTGCCTTGCAAGAGAGTAATTTTAAGTGCCTAATTACAATGACCACTCCGCGGTCTATGAGTAAAAAGTATATTGCAGAAGAGTTATGCATATTTGGGACGTTTCGTTTAGATGGAGAGGGGGTTGCAGATATGTGCACTTCCTCATTAAGTAATCTTTTTTTAGCTTAAAGATTCTAATGTGTCCTGGAACTTTACTCACATGATTTTCGGTGTCCTTCTTTATCCTACCCAATGTCCCCTATCACAACAGGGATAATAGTAATTTTTAAGTTTCCACATATTTGTTACTTCAATTTGCATGGCCTTATGAATTGACAGTTTTTGAAATTGTTTTTAGAAGCATTGGAATCTTGTTGGAAATCCTATGAGAATTGGAAAATTCTGCAGTATAATCACTCCATCGCCATTTCTGAGATCGTTCGAGTGGTATTCGTATTATGTATCCGGGCTTCAGTACCATAGTTCAGACTTGCCAATGAATATATTGTCCTAAACTGTCGCGTCTTATAATGTATTCTTTCTCAGCAAGGACTAAGGATTATTAATATTATTATTATTATTATTATTGTTGTTGTTGTTGTTGTAATTGCTGTTGTTGATATTATTTTAGCGGGTGTTTTTCTCTTTTAAATCCATTTTCGCTGAAGATAATTCCGTTTTTTTTTCTAAGAATTATCTGACCTACTTTCTTCTTATTACTTTCTTGATTGCTGTCAGGGCGTTTTATTCTTCCTTCTTGTCCACAGACATTCTTCTTGCATTTGCTATCTTCACTATTATTATTATTATTATTATTATTATTATTATTATTATTATTATTATTATTATTCCCGTATTCTTTTTAATTCCATTATTCTACAACTCCCAAACACCAAACCATTCACCACTTCTTGTCATACGAACGACCGGCCCGGCTGAGTGACATGGCGGTCATTGGTGGAATAATTCTCTTAGTCATGCAGAACATCAGAGATATCTTAGCCACTAGCAACCGCCAATTCCTTGTCATCCATCGGCTGACATAAAACCAATAGGAGCATGAATTTTCAAGAAGAAAAAAAAATGGCCTGAAACAAGTGAGTTAAAGTCAACAAAAATATTCGAGAGAAAGAAGCACTTAGAACGAATTTCGACTCATACTATCCATTAACTGTGATTATCATGTCATGCTACTAATGACTTTTGCTGGCCTAATAATTCTGAACGTAGGTGGCGCTGTTGCAGTAGCGGAGATTGATATTGTTACTGGTTACTGTCGGTATGTTTGATTTTTCTTTCTTTGTTTTCTATTTCTTAATGGTGGGTGAGACGGCGTTGATTTTTGGAGTGCGAGAATGGTTGGCGGTTGAAGAATGATGGTGCGAAGAAATTAATAGAAAGACTGTATGGTGGCCAGGATAGAGAGATGTAGGGGGGGAATTGGCATAGAAGGAGGGAGAGAGATAGAGAGACAGGGAGAGAGGGAGAAAGATATTGTCAGAGATAGTGCAGCGCAATCTAGGAAGCAATAGTTATTGAGAGAAATGATTTAGTATAAATAAGAACCAATTATGCGAAACTGTAAGTATGGGATGGCGTCGAGAGGAGAAAAAAATGGTGGGATGGTGACCACGATTTATGACGATGTCTGCGCTATTGAGAAAAGGATCAACACGAAAGTCGAAGTCCTCATAATGGTGCCGCAACAAAGTACTATTTCTTATGTAGTTATTTATTTCAAACAAAAGTGAGAATTCCATAGCAAAATGAAATGTAATTTTGAAAATCAGTCAGTATTTTGAATTAAAGTACATAATAAAGTTATAAACGTATGTGGTACAAGCGGTATGAATATATATATATATATATATATATATATATATATATATATATATATATATATATATATTTGGTTGGATAGATGTGAGTTTGTGACCCTGGGTTTCACGCTTTAGCGATCGTCAGACAAACTGATTAATGTTTTAAAAAATTTGGGTTTATGTAGATTGCGTGTATTGGTGTTATTGTGGAAGTGGTGATGGACATTTCGTCGTTTTGTCATTCATCGTACTAACGCAAACATCGATGTATGCAGACACATATACATACTTGGTCGTCCGTCGGGACTCATACATATATAAACATATGTGGGCAGTTTCGGCTATGACACATGTATGTATACGGGTGGTGTTATGTCTATACATACGCATTTGTATGTTGAAATTTAAACATTGGAAGTGTGGCGGAAATGTCTCGTTAATGTCTCGTGAATGTATCCATGTCATAATATGAAATTTTTTTTTTTTTTTTTCCTCGTATGTATGTATATACGTGTGGTGGGGTTTGTGTAAAATTATGATAGGTAAAAATTATTATTATAATTATTTATATTTATTTTAAATTTTTTGAAAAAATGGGGTTTATTTGTTATATTTAAAGCTGGTTATTTGTTTGTTTTTGGTGACTGTGTATATATATATATTTTTGGTGACTATATATATATATATATATATATATATATATATATATGTGTGTGTGTGTGTGTGTGTGTGTGTGTGTGTGTGTGTGTG
Organism: Acanthosepion pharaonis; assembly: GCA_903632075.3. Lineage (NCBI taxonomy): Eukaryota > Metazoa > Mollusca > Cephalopoda > Sepiida > Sepiidae > Acanthosepion > Acanthosepion pharaonis. The sequence continues at coordinate 153,839 of CAHIKZ030005503.1, read as the reverse complement.
TGTGTGTGTGTGTATACATGTACATAAATACCCTGGTCAAAATCTTAAGACCAAATAAAAAAAAAGGTTTAAAAAATATAAAATACTGTTAATTTAATCAAAATAGATTTGCGAAGCATTTACGTTTAATAAGAAAATGTAGTTTATCAACAAACAAGTGAAAAGTTTAAGATTTTAATTTATTAATTTGAACAAATGTTGAAACAAAGAATTTTTGGTTGCTCATAAACTTAAGACCATGTGTGAAAAAAAAAAATTACTGGACAAAAACTTTAGAACTAGTCAGTGTGCTCATAGCTTCAGTCGTGTAGACATGTACGCAGCTCATTTCCAGTATAAAATTTCAGATTTTAAAATGGCTAAGGGAAACATTTTAACAAAATTCGAACAGGGCAAGATTGTTGAACTTCAAAGACGTGATCTTTCGCAACAAGCCATTGCAAATGAAATTGGCCGTACAACTGTCGGCCCGGAGGCTATGATGAAAGTGTAGTACGCTGCCTTTGTGAGCTTCCGAGTCGGCGTCTGTCGAACTCTCTGCATTAGCAGAGAGGAACCCGGACGAAGCTTTGCCGAAGGGCAAGGTTTCGTTCGGGGAGGTAGACAGGGCCTGAATCCGTCAAGGCGGGTTCAAAAAGGCTATATTTTTGGCCGAGCCTACGGGCTCGGAGATACCCACATTGAACCGGCCTTGTGCCACATTCTATCCTCGTGGGTGGATCGATAAATACTGAACTGTCATTGGTAACTTCATTAAAAATCCGGATGCGTATGCTTCTAAAAAATCAAGCGGTCGCCCCAATAAAACCTCACCATCTCTAGACAGACGCATTAGGCGAGAAGTTAAGAGAGATTCAAGCCTAACGTCAAATCATATAAAAGCGAATGCAGATGCTGAATCCTGCCCTCGAACAATTCGACGGTATTTGAATAAGAAAGGGTTTAAGAACTTGAAATTGCTGCAGAGGCCTCGCCTTCTTCGCCATAAAACATGCTGTTTACAATTTGCTTCCGATTATCAAAATTGTGATGTGAATAAATGGTAGAAAGTTTTGATTTAGGACGAGAAAAAATTCAATCTTGATGGCCCAGACGATTTTCATAGTTACTAGCATACAAAAGATGTCCTAAAATGAATTTTCTCAACACGACACAGTAGATGTGGAGCAAGTATGCTCTAGGGTTCATTTTCATTCAGTGGAACTAATGAGTTACAGAAGGTAAAAGGTCATCAAACAGCTACGAGTTACATTGACATGTTAAGAAAGGCGTCTTACAGAAGGCCCTCATCTATGTGGAGAAATTGGGGATGGCAAAGGATGTTTATAAACATGGGCCG
>CAHIKZ030005503.1:135000-150000 GCA_903632075.3 Acanthosepion pharaonis | reverse complement strand
ATGAACTTGGTAAATTTAACAGGATATTACATTAACATTTATAAATATGAAGGCATGTCATTCTTTAGAGAAGGAAGAGGATACAAATGGAAAAATTCAAAATTGACAAGGTTTTTTTCATTTCACTGAAGAAGACATTAAACACATGGAAGCGTTATAGCCCCATCTAGCTCTTCCTTCTTTCTTTCTTTCTTTCTTTCTTTCTTTCTTTCTTTCTTTCTTTCTTTGAAACAAACAGCGTCACTGATATGTCTTTCCGTCCTTCCTGGCAACCAAAACGGAATAGTCTATTATTTAAGGAGGAGGCACGGTGGAATAATCGGATTGAGGAATCGGGGAGCCTTGTTCGAATTACAGTCGAATCCATTACACTCACTTACGTGCTAATACCCTTGGGAAAGGTATAAATTCTCTTCGTCTCCCCCAGCTATGGTTAAATAGCAGAACAGACCGGGTTCTATAGCTTTGGATGGTAACTGGTCTACCGTAGAAACCTACTGCGGGAAAAAAATCAGTCTTGTATCGAAAGATACATGATCACCTACGCGTGTATCACGCATGGTATTATTTAAGAGGGATTAGCAAGGCGTAACTTCCGTGATAATTAACTTATCAAAAAGCAAAATATAATTAAGAATTATACTGCGATTGTCGGCTGGATTCTTTGCAGACAAACCACGTATTCTAACAAAACCTTGAAAAACGCCGGCAAAAAGAAAATCTTTTAATTCTGTTTTTCAAATGTGTCTCTTTACTTTGAAATCTTTGGGACATTTTTTTTTTCCAGTTTTCTTTACCAATATGTCGTTCCTTTTCCGAACGTGCTTATCCGAATTTGTGCTCTGGAGATTTCTGCAGGTGTGGCGACAAGGAAACAAATTCCAATCGGAAAGAGAATGATGATTTCATTTTGTTCGTGACTTGCGTGTTTGTTTTATTTTTTTTATTTTTCTCTTTGTCTTTTTCGTTTGTTTTGTTTTTCTTCATAGAATCTAATATGACGAACTCGACACGAACGCATGACGACAGAAGCGCAGATAAACATCTCATACAGCAGACTTGAAATTAATGTCCCGTTACTAATAAAAACGAAAAGACTAATAAATCAAAATTATTGTCATCTCGAGGAATTCCAATTATACTTCAATTTTCTCAGCGTTTTTTTTTTTTTTAATTTTTGCTATTTGTTTGTATGAAACAAAGCGAAAGGTAGAATTTTTCAAAAATGTGTTATTCAAATTTAAAAATCAAGAGAACTTGACTGTTTATATAAAAGGATATTTAATTATATCATTTTGTATTATAATACTGTCATGTCTACCTACCTAAACACTTAAAGCGTACGTCACGACCGCGAAAATATTCATTAAACTTCATATCTTTTGTAAAACTTTAAAAGTTTTAAAAGGAGTTATGAAACTCAAGATAAGAAAAAGCCTGTCGTTACTATTTTAACATGCGGTCTACCGTAATTTCTGTAGTCTACGCTTTGAACTGACCTTTAGCGTGCGGTCCCGCCGCAGATTCCGTAGTCTACGCTCTGATTTGACCATTAGCGTGCGGTCTACCGCGGTTTCCATAGTCTACGCTGTGAATTGACTTGTAGCGTGCGGTCTACTGCAGTTTCTGTAGTCTACGCCCGATTTGACCTTTAACGTGCGGTCTACCGCAGTTTCCGAAGTCTACTCTTTGAACTGACCTTGGCGTGCGGTCTACCCCGGTTTCCATAGTCTACGCTGTGAATTGACTTGTAGCGTGCGGTCTACCGCAGATACTGTAGTCTACGCTGCGAATTGAGCTTTAGCGTGCAGTTTACTGCATTTTCCATAGTCTACGCTGTGAACTGACCTTGGCGTGCAGTCTACCGCAGTTTTCGTTTTCTACGCTGTGAATTGACTTTAGCCCGCGGTCTACCGCCGTTTCCATAGCCTACGCTGCAAATTGACCCTTAGCACGCGGTCTACTGCAGTTTCCATAGTCTACGCTGCGAACTGACTTTTAGCGTGTCGTCAACATTTCATGGTATGAATTTTTTGTCTGTGTTTTAATTTTCTTTGCCCTTTTTACCCAAGTGCTCCTGACCGGTCAGTATAATATGACAAACCAAAGAATGTAAAGAAAGTGAGAAGCGTTAGTAGTGAGTTTTTCCAGTCATATCTCGCTCACATTTGCTGGAAAGTACTGAGAAACAATGAAGCTGTTTTGTTTTTGGCATTCCTAAAATTATATACGAAGTGTGTATCGTTAATTAAAGGATTTAAGAGCAAATTGTTTGTATCAATTATGTAGCACTAATGGATTCCATCATAATGGTGAAGCATCCTTGGTATGACGATAAACTACATCTGGCAGCAAGGCCTCTGATCGGGAGGTTTTGAAGAGTGTGGCATCACCTCTTAATTGCTGTTGTTCCCAGTTCAACCTTGACCTAGGGTAGTAGCACATGTTAGGGTCCCAGCTATGGTCAAAGAGTTAACTACCCAAACTAGGGTCGAAACACTATGAAAGTATAAATTTTTTCATAGTAAATAAATTACAAGTAATACGTTTTTGTAAAAAAATAAAATTAAATTACCAGCAATACATTTCTGTAAGGAAAAAATACCAGCAATACATATTTTTTAAAGAAATTATTAATGCTACCAAGAAAATTAAATTTTGGCATCAAATGACCCATAAGGAGTCGATATGCTGCTAAACAAACAAATAAATAAATAATAAACAAAATGATGACCATTAATGTGTTAGACTTTTTTCTGATGTTTACGATTTGCATGATTAAGTGGATGTCGTTAATGATAAACTGTTATTCAACATTATTCTATTTGTTTTTATCATCCTGCAATATAAACTTCTTGCAGTAGAGGTAGACTGCACATTGATGTGTAAAATGCAGGAAGACTGCACGCTAAACTGCAAATGACCACTTTGAGCGCATGCTAAATTAGCACTAACCTTTCTTACGTTTTCATCATTCCCCACTTTCTTTTCGCCCGTTTTTCTTTTCATTTTCCTATAGCTTTCTTACTTGCAAAGATTTGCGGGTAGCTTAACTGTTATCAGCGATACCAAGGTTTTCTCCTTTCACCTTTTTCTGTTTAATTTTTTTTTTTAATTTTTGTCATAAATGATCTGCCTAAAGCATTCTCAAATCATTAATAAATATCTATGCATGTGATACCACAGTTTATGGACGCACTTAAAAAAAACGTATTTGATCGGAATATTGAAGCTGATCTCTCCTCTGACTGAGCTTTAACATCTCAATGGAGGAATAATTGATCGCTTGCATTCTCAACGAGGTTCCAGGCTGTGAACGTTTAAGGTGCCTCAAGTTCATTTCAGGCCTTAAGTGCAAATCATTTATAGCTGCCATTACTAAAGACATTGACCGTCGCAATCTGTCGATCCAGAAAATTCCTGACGCCGTCTATCAATTTACACTATGTACATAGTTCAAACTGTTATCCTAATCCGTATTGCAATATTCACGACGTTGTGGCAGCCTTCTTCAGATGACATACGTTGGAATTTTGAACTGAAATTTTTATTTAGTCCACCGGAGTTGATTGTTTTAATTCCACATGCCATTACCCAACCTTTTTTTTTTTTTTTTGTTAGCTCAATTTGCTTTTAGTAACTCAAATCTTCATGGCCCTGTGCATAATTTTTTTTTTTTTGAGTAATCCAAAAAGTGACTTGACCCAGAGTTGTGAGTTCAATCTGGCCACAGCAGAGGGAACAAAATCTTGAATATAGCAATAAAGATGTGGACAACAATCCGAACAATGTAAATAGTTAAAATACATCTCAGAAATATAGAGAGATGTCCTTCTTCTATAATTTATTTTACAAGAATTGTTTTTTTTTTTGTTTTCTTTTTATCGTCAAAAGGAAGACAGTAATGCCACAAAGGCACACCGTTTTGCAGAGTGTGGAAGAATTAGGAAGAGAAATATTAATAATAATCGAGAAGAGGAAAGAGTAATCAGGAGGACAGTAGATAGCGATTTCATTTAAATTTTTGCAGATTAAATTTGGCTGGAAAGTGTTCCACAACGGGACGTGCACGAAAAGAAACTGTTAGCATAGAACTTACGGCTACATGTAGGTAGCTCAACTATAAATTGATGAGATCTAGGCGCCAGTCTATTGGTGCGTTTAAATTTTAAGTATTGGTACCAATACATCAGAGTTCATTTGAACAATTACCATGGAAGTATTTATGGTTTATACCAAAAATTGGAATGCTACTACCGTATCTTGACTGGAGTTGTTCCATCCTCAATCCTTAGTCTTGAGAGAACCGAGAATCGCTTACACGTTCTTGTAAGAGAAGGACTTCTTCCATATACAGTCTCTTTTCCTGTTAATATTACAATGATAACTTCCCAGTTCCATCAGCTCAGTCTTTTAGAGAACAAGCCATGCTACTTCATAGGAATCAAATCACTATCATTCTCCCCAGATTCCAAAAGTAAGAATAAAGTTTAATACAGACATCTTTTTCCCCAAGAACTACTACTTTGCAGAAGAGACCCCCACACACACACACACCACCAAGATTTTTCTCTGAACAGGGCAATCTTTAAGTCAATGGTCAATCATTATTTATTCTCATAATATTCACTTCCTAACATAATCCTATCATAACTCCTTCGTCATTATCATTTTAACAGTAGTCCTCTACCTTGAGTGACTCTCCGACTTCGCACTGAGTGGACTTTACTACAAAAAGATACAATTATCACTCAGTCTGAACCATTCACTTCGCGTTAATGAACTTAGAAAATGCATTAATCCATTTTCTTCTGGTTATGGTTAACGAGTGGGGTAGAGTGATATCTATTTCCTTGAGAGGGAAACAGTCCTGGAGAATTCAAACCCTCGTAAACAATAGGGTTGACTGACATCTTTAGTCTTGGTAGGCCAAACCAGTCTAGAAGAATGATATTACTGAATTTTAAACCAATGTGTAAAAAAAAGAATGATTCATCGTTAGTTTATCTTGCCCTAGTCACAACAACTACTGTCACAGATGCAGTGTTGGCTGAAATGGGTAAGACAACAGGCGTTCGTGATTTTGCTTTTCTTGCCTTTATCACCCTTGTTTTTTTTAAGTTCTGTTTTCATGTAGAACTGAAAATCTATCTATCTATCTATCTATCTATCTATCTATCTATCTATCTATCTATCGATCGATCGATCGATCAATCTATCTATCTATCTAAGCTAAGCTAAATCAGATCTATCTATCTATCTATCTATCTATCTATCTATCTATCTAAGCTAAGCTAAATCAGATCTATCTATCTATCTATCTAAGCTAAGCTAAATCAGATCTATCTATCTATCTATCTATCTATCTATCTATCTATCTATTTATCTATCTATCTAAGCTAAATCAGATCTATCTATCTAAGCTAAGCTAAATCAGATCTATCTATCTATCTATCTATCTATCTATCTAAGCTAAATCAGATCTATCTATCTAAGCTAAGCTAAGCTAAATCAGATCTATCTATCTATCTAAGCTAAGCTAAATCAGATCTATCTATCTATCTAAGCTAAATCAGATCTATCTATCTATCTATCTAAGCTAAATCAGATCTATCTATCTATCTATCTATCTATCTATCTATCTAAGCTAAGCTAAATCAGATCTATCTATCTATCTATCTATCTAAGCTAAATCAGATCTATCTATCTATCTATCTATCTATCTATCTATCTATCTATCTATCTATCTAAGCTAAGCTAAATCAGATCTATCTATCTATCTATCTATCTATCTATCTATCTATCTATCTATCTAAGCTAAGCTAAATCAGATCTATCTATCTATCTATCTATCTATCTATCTATCTATCTATCTATCTATCTATCTAAGCTAAGCTAAATCAGATCTATCTATCTATCTATCTATCTATCTATCTATCTATCTATCTATCGCACGTTCCTGTGGTGGGGGTAACACATTCAACAGGGCGTACAGATATCGAATTAATTCTAGACAGAAATGTCAGGAAGCAGCGTTCTGATGCAAGGCAGTGAGCAGAGATATTTTTTAGGACAGAAATATACGCACTATGACCTTAATAACCTCAACGCCATCAAAATTCCAGCATACAAGTACGTAACGACTTATGGATGCGCAGTCATGCCCAGTTCCACACTGTTCACATAAATTTCTATTTGTGTAAACTATATTAAGTGAGTGCACATGTATGTAAGTCTGCGCATGTCAATGAGTGGACGTGCGTGTATGCATGTCTGCGTAAGCATGAGTGGCGTTCCGACGACAATTTTTCCTCCCATTGCCATAAAACACCGATATACGCAAACATATATAAATACAAAATTTAAAAATTAATCAGTTTGCCTGACGATCGCAAATAGCGTGAAACCCTGAGTCACAAATTCACATCAATCCAACTAAATATATAAATATGCTAGCTCTATCACTGATAATGATATCCAATAAGTACTGCACATATATAATATATAAATAATATATATAAAAAATTGCATATTTATATATATATATATATATATATATATATATATATATATATACATTAACATATATATATATGTGTGTATATATATATATATATATATATGTGTGTGTGTGTGTGTGTATGTGTGCGCGACATTCTTTCTAGACAGAGAGCAGAGATATTTTGATTTTAGTCTTATTAACATCAACATCATCTAAATTCTAAGGCAATATAATCTGTATTTTGTTTACTTAGAAAAGTTGTTTCTAGCCAAGAGAGAATGCTCTAAGGTGAGGCAACCTGGAGCCTCATCAGGAGCGGAGGGAAATATCTTTTACCTTTTCTTGTTTTTTATTTACAGAATTTTATTTATTGAATTTCAATATTCTAGCATTCTGTTGAACGTTTTGTCAATTGATGTACGCTCCAGTTTATTTATTTAATAATTAGTTATTAATTAAAAAAAATTCACCATGCATTTATTCAAGTTTTAAAATTCATCAAGGTTATTTAAGTTAAACCTAATAATTCCTACACTCGATCAAGTTGTTAACGACAAACGTCTGCAGTGATAGTCCATGCACGGCTCTCTAGGTCGAAATAAACAACAACATCCATATTCCACCAGACACAAAGCGAGGATTTCTTCCTTGATTTCTATTGACATGCAAAACCCATTTTTCATCACTTGTAGCAATGCGATCCAAAAATAAAACTTTAGCATCCCTGATTAAAGCATGCTGCAGATTGTGAAATATTGTGTGCGGTAGTCAAACTTTCGAATGAGAAACGAATACGACCATGAAAACGGTGGTAGACTGGACTGACATTGAAATATACAAGTGAGGGTTGTGCAAAGTTCAATAACCTAAGTACGCATTAAGCACTTCCTCCTTGAATAATTTTGAATCATCAGTGTTCATTCTAGAGATAACAGACAGAGTTAATTTTGAAAGTCTACAAATACAATTCCTGTCATCTTGTTGTCTTGTGTGTGTATATGTTCAATTGTGTTCACTACCTGTTTATGTCGGAGGATCCACCAACACCATTTCAGGCCTGATTCTGAACTTGGTGGATATAAGGAAACATCTACATCAACCATCTGAAGTACCTTTTTGTTTTAATGTTCTGAGGCACTTCAATGCTTAATTTGGGTTTCCTTAAGGTGAACCCAGTACAGATTGGGGGCACCACAGATCAATGCTATTTAGATCAAAGCTTCCTGATGGACATTAAATCCGACTCAGATTTCTGGAGTTTTCATGGCATGAATCACTATATACAATAATATTATGAAATGCACAAAGAAAATTTGGGATATTAACTACTTCTCAATGTTATAGGCAATATATTTACGGCTTTTGTTTAATCGAATGGCCCGGAGACATATTTATCGGTGTTACTTTAATTCTCTGTAACCAAGCCAAAAATAAAGTCTTCGTGTTTGTTTTTCTTTTTCGATTGCACTTCTTGATCGAATGCATCGAAAAATGTATTTTGGTGGCCTTTGTCATTGGCAAGCTAATCGAAACAAGATGCCAAAGGCTTCTGTGAATGCCATAAACAAGATGGTGAAAATAACATTGGAAATCGTTCATTTTTTTTCTCAGCCTTCATCTTTAGCAACATCACATTGTTGAAATTGAATGGCTGTAAAGAAGAAACAGAAGCTTTATAACTGGATACCGAGAAAAATAAGAGAACGAACGTTGTTTGAGATTTAAATTGAAGAAAGATTACTTAAATTGAATATACTACAATATTTTATACAAGGCTTCCATTTGATCTATAAGAATTCAGTAGATAAATACAGAAAAAAGTTCATGTATTAACATTATGATAACTTTATCTTCTTTTATTTTTTTTCTTGTTTGTCTCTATACCGAACTGGTTGTTTATCCAGTTAATATAACGGATCTATCTATCTATCTATCTATCTATCTGAGTCTGTCCATATCTATTTATCTATCTGAGTCTGTTTCTATCTATCTATCTATCTATCTATCTATCTATCTGAGTCTGTCCATATCTATCTGAGTCTGTTTATATCTATCTATCTATCTATCTATCTATCTATCTATCTGAGTCTGTTCATATCTATCTATCTGAGTCTGTTTCTATCTATCTATCTATCTATCTATCTATCTATCTATCTATCTATCTATCTGAGTCTGTTCATATCTATCTATCTGAGTCTGTCCATATCTATCTATCTGAGTGTGTTCATATCTATCTATCTATCTATCTATCTATCTATCTATTTGAGTCTGTTCATATCTATCTATCTATCTATTTGAGTCTGTTCATATCTATCTATCTATCTATCTATCTATCTATCTATCTATCCCAGTTTGTTCATCACAATTAATGGCTAAAAATCGGTCGTACACAATTCAAAATTGTTTACGGCAAAACAAGCGACAAGACTTTCTTTCCAGCATAATGTTAAATCTCTCTAGATATCTATGTATTTGGTTATTTCACTCTGTTCTTTTTTCTTTTCTTTTTTTTTTAAGCGTTTCACCCCAAGCAAGCCGGGAAGCCACTAGGACGCAAAGGGTTACAGAAAATTTAGAACAAGATCATATTGGAGTGATAGAAGAAAGGATGAAGAGAAGGGCAGTGGATAGATCAAGCAACTGGAGATGTCAATTGACATTACATTTGAATAGCTGGAGATTATAGCTCTCAGGGAAACTAGAATAGGGAAGGGAGTTCCACAGGCGAGAGGAAGAAGCAGACAGTTACGACCGTGACGTGGGCAGAGAGGAGTTGGCACACCTGCATCATAATGTGGCCTCAGGGTTCCCCACCGGAGGTGACTGCAGAGACACCTTTCCATGCGCGACATGGCACTACAAACACCCCGGTATTATACAACTGTTGATCAGAACGGCCGCTCAAGACGCTACGGAAGATTTAGGGCTCATAACTACCAGTCAGAAACAGCAACCAGAGAACTGTCAACCGTGTATCCTCAGAATGAAGAGGTGATGCCACAGACTGCACACATCATGGGAGAAACAGAGCTGCACTAGTACAGAGGCCAGCGAGAGAGAGAGAGAGAGTACCGGGAACCCTTCCTAAAGAAGAAACAAGGCGTAACCCTCTACTCATGTCCAAGAGAATGGGGAGGAGTGTGGACCGGGCGGTAGGAAAGCCTACCTACTCCTACAACAGAAACAGAGGGAACGATGAGAGGGGGGAGGTAATTTGCAAAGATTCCTGGCTGACACTTTGTTTTTCCCTTGGTGCAACATTAAGTTTTAACTTAGTATAAGTCCCATTGTCTATTCTATAAAGAAATTGAAGAAAATAAGGTTTTCCGGATTTATTGCTATGTCATGATAAATGCCCCAACATAAGTGGCAGCGAGTGTTAGTCCGCTTTCTTCCTAATGATAACAAGTGAATGTACAGCTAACCTTAAGTCCAAGCATCGACCCCATTCAACGGCCAATCCACTGCCCTCACCAAATAGTGGGCTTGGGAGACATGCTTTCAATAAAAATTAAGAACAACAGGAGAAAGAATGGTGGCGAAAACAATTCCAAGTTCAGAAATTTTATCAAGCAAGAATAGTCGGCCACAAAATCATGAGAATACTGACGACACACTTTCGCATCTTGCCAAAGACATTCAATTTTCCCTTTTTTTCTCATTCTTCATTCGAAACGGGATTTCTAACTAGACCAACAAATACGTTAGAATGATTAGGACAAAATGTCTTACTATGGGCAAACACACTGACGAGTAGGGGGAGAAAAAAAACATTAAAATTAAATAAAATTTATATTTATATATATATATATATATATATATATATATTTTTTTTTTCTGGACAGAAAGTATGTAAAGACTGTCTGTCCTAAAGATTTGCAAGTCGAAGCTCTTTTGGATGTTCCTTTTCGCATTGTCAAGGGCAATTTTTATTTATTTTTAAAAATGTTTAACTGAAATGCTGTGTGTGTGTGTGTATGTTTTTCTTTGTTTTGTTTTTATTTGTATGTATATGTAAAGTAAAAAGAATAGGACCTTGTCAGTCGCCTATAACGAAACTTGTATAAAAGATAGATTGCTTCCCAAATACACAATATATACATTTCTATACCAAGATTGTTCATATAACTGTGCTTGTCATGACCGTTCATGTATATACATTTACCATGACTGCCCATATATATATATATATATATATATATATATATATATATATATATATATATATATATATATATATATATATATCCTTTTTTTTCTATTTATATGTATTCACATATATCAATCAATCGATCGATCTGTTTCAGTCTGCTCATCATCAATTTTTGTATAATTCGCCCGTCGAAATTGTTGTATTTAATGAATTGTTCTGAAAACTGAGTTTTATATTCCCTTTTCACTGCTTTTTAACATACAAAAAACATGGTAACATACGGACATCAGTTTCTGAGAAAACGGTAAAATATTCAAAATTGATGGATGAACGAACAAATTCGTGGATGACTATATATATATATATATATATATATATATATATATATATATATATATATATGCGTAGAGACAATGATTTGTTTAGAAGTGATGCACATGTAGAAACTCCAAATATGCATTTAGTTCCAAAGTCTCACGGCTATAAAACCTATTTTAAATTAAAAAAAAAAAAAAGATCGCTTGACACCAACAAATTTTCTGCCAAAACCCCCGTTCCGATGACGAAATTTAAAAATACTTCGGAATTGCAGAGCCAATCATGGAAGAAACTTTTGCTTCGGAAACGTAGAAAAAAAGGGCCTCAGGGTTTTGCTGGATACAGGAAGCCATTTAGTGCATCAGGTTACGAACGGCACGCTTCTGCCTGTGGTCCCGCGAGACGACACAGTGCGTCATCTCTGGAATAGTCAATTACACGCAACCACACACCCATACAGACACGCATATATATATATATATATATATATATATATATATGTAAGTACATTTATATACATACATTTTTTAGATATGACGTTTAACCATCTTGATACACTTGTCGTAAGAATAACTGAAAAACCTTTTGAGTTTTTCAGCTAGAAAGAGAACAGATTAAAATCGTTTTGTGTCAGACCCACTATATCGCACTGGAGGAGCAATGGCGGCAGGGAAAAGATGGTTCCTGCCTTCATCAATGGCATCAGCGTTCATACTCTGTCTTCCATCTTCAAAGTTCATTCAATATCCATCAAGAGCACGGTAAATAAATTAAAAAAGAGTGAAAATTAACGAAGACACAATATCAGGAGATCACAACCGCAAGTGTGGCATCATTAACTTAACTTCAAGCTAGAGAGATAAGCGATCATCAGACCAAGTGATACGCCTGTATCTCTCTCTCTCTCTATCTATCTATCTATGTATCTATCTATATATATATATGTATGGGGGGGTGTGCGTATGGATGTAATACATTTATATATATATATATATATATATATATTTTAAATATATGATTCCATCGTTACATAAATGTTCACATGTTTCAAAAACAAAAGATAAAAGACCAGCTCTGTTTCATCCTCAAGCGAATCTTGAAATTTACGGCGCTTTATAAGCATTTACATTTGCTCCGTAAGTTTCGCTTGTGGATGAAACAGAGTTGGTCTTTTAGCTTTTGTGTTTGAAACATGAGAACTATTATGTAGCGATGGAATCATATTTTTAAAAAATAATTATAATTTAGGTTCTACTTATGTACTGAGCACTATTTTAAAAAAAATAAAAACAAAGATACTAAAGAACGTCGGATCATTAATCTAACGTGTTCTTTCCTATTTTTCTATATATTTGCATATATATATATATATATATGGTGGTATAAAATGCCAATTGGAAAAAATCTTGTCCACAGAATTGATCTGGGAATTTAACTATATATATATACATATATATATATATATATATATATATATATATATATATATATATTGTTATGGTCCAGGTTAGGACCAAGGAAGAACAACACGAACACAAGAGTAGAAATAACGAAGGTATATTACACGAAATAATAATACAAGATGTAGAAGGTGTTAGTACGACTGTCAGTCTGGTTTGGAGTGAACTACTATCGGCTCGATATTTACTTGCCCCGCTACGAGGGAAAGATGTGGCACAAGGCCGTAGGCTCGGCCGTAAAAAGCCCGGAGAAACTGTAAAAACAGAATCGGTTTGGTCAACCTCTCCGAACGAGGCTCTCCCCTTCGGCGGAGATTCGTCCGGTTTACTCTCTGCTCAGATGCAGTGAGTTCGACCGTCAAGCCGAAACGGCTCGACTCGATTCGATATTTACTTGCACCCCCACGAGATTTGCATGCGACACAAGGCTGAGTTTTACGTTGGTTTTCCGAGCCCGTAGGCTCGGCTAAAAAAATGCTCGTAGAAACTGTAAAAACATAATCAGGTTGGTCAACCTCCCCGAACGAGATTCTGCTCAGAGGCAGAGAGTTCAACCGTCAAGCCGAGAACCTCGGCTTGATTCGGTATCTAGCCACCTCCCACGAGGGTTGCATGTGGTACAAGGCCGAGTTTAACGTGGGTTTCCCGGGCCCGTAGGCTCGGCCAAAAAATGCCCGTAGAACCCGTATAAACGGGATCGGGTTGGTCAACCTCCCCGAACGAGACTCGAGAAGCTCGGCTTGATTCGACCATCTCTCTTGAGAGGCGTATTATACATAGTGTTAGGAAGAGTTCATTCTGTAGTTATAGGTAAGGACCCATGACATATATATATATATATATATATATATATATATATATATATATATATATATATATATATATATATATATGCTGATGTGCAGAAGTACTGGCCCAACTGCATAAGATTTCTTCGCCGTATGCTTGTATCAGTAGTTTCTATGGACTATAATGATAGACTAATGCGTTTTCGCATGTGACGAGTAGCAGAATAACCAGCAATTTAAGCAGGTGGAAGAAAACTATTGGGTCATTGAAATAACTAATATAATTAATTTTTAAAATTGTTCTTTCTTATTAGAATGAGCGTAACGTTTACTTGGGAAGTCGGTGAAGTTGAACATTACCTTGCTTTATGTACTTAAGTCATATCCCAAATTTCTGCTGAAACAAAGACGAAAGTTGTTACTTTGAAGACTATGACTCAAAGAAAAATGTCCAGACGAACGCGAATAACCAGAAACCGTGTTAAAACCGGCCATAAAGATTTTTCTACATCTGAACGTGTTTTAAGTGCAAAAGAAACGGATGAATAAAAACGTTTGACAAGAGAGATGAAAGAAAGATCTTGAAAGCTTCAGTAGGCAATCAAATGTTAACCGCTAAGGCAAGTGCCGAGTGAAAGTAGTATTAACAGTTTCACACAGAGTATTACGAGAAAAAAACAACTTCAACGGACGCATAGCAGCAAAATACCGCCATTAACGAAAACATCTTGGAATAGAAGATTGAAGTGGTCAAAAAAAAAATCTAAAATGGGATGCTGGAAAATGGCAAAAATAATTTTTGGTGATAAATACAAAATAGGGATACATTCTAATGCAAGAATATATGTATGCAAGATACACCACAAAGACAATGTTGCTGGTTGATACGTAATAGTGCTGGGTTGCATCAAAAGCGATGTTACAAGAAAACTGGTAAATTCGATAAGAACCTGAAAGGCGAAAACTATATTGGTCTAATCTTCTGCTAGACTACAAAGATGAGAATTTGGTTCCGCATGACGGTGCTATACATTACAGGCAACAAAAAAGTTTCGTGAGGATGAAGATGCGTAAATTTTGGAAGATTAGCCAGGACAAACTGCCGAGCTCAACATAATTGAAGCACTGTAGTGGGAACTGAAGAAATAAGTGCTCCAACGAAAACCACGCAATCTCCAAGAACGTTTGTATTACAGCCACGACGAATTCTCTTTGAGAAATCTGAACTTTGTTTCTATTCAATACCACATCACACTGAGACAGTTATTCGAGACAAAGGAAGCAACAGGAATTCCTGACTCCATGCTTTAATATTTTCCACTTTCTCTAGTAATAAAATTATGTTTTTGTAAAAGAAGAAGAAAGAAAAATATGTCTTAATTCAAATGCGCTGTGCTTCAAATCAAAACAAACAAAAACCTACCAGACTCCATCCGAAAAATACTCGTAAAAATATATGTACAATAAACTCATCGACATGTAAAAAAAAAAATGACTAAGAATAACGGAAGCCCTACTAATAAAAAGGAAAAGCCAACACTAAATAGCATTAACTATGAACACGGCCAAAATGTGATGACCGTGTTTGGAAAATAAAACATTCCTATAACTTTAGACACATACTGGGAGACGCAAAACTTTTGTACAGTTGTTATACCCTTTGTGTACAGAAAAGAAACAACTTGTACGAACACATGAAAAGTTGCATAAAAGCTCAATCGCACTATCTTGTCAGTCATCTTTAACACACACACACACACACACACACACACACACACA
>CAHIKZ030005503.1:75000-132500 GCA_903632075.3 Acanthosepion pharaonis | reverse complement strand
TCATGTAAATAATAATGGTGAAACATAATAGAAACACTGAAACATAATAAAAGAGAAAAAGACGACACATAATAACATCAGCTATGAACACGGTTACAATGTGTCTAAAAATGTTTAAAAAGATCTTGGCAATAATATTAGGTTGGTGCAAAAATAATGACGTAAAAATATCGTTTTTTGACGTATTTTTTAACGTCAAAAAACGACATTATTACGTCATTATTTTTGCACCAACCTAATAACTCTAGATATATAGATAGAATATACACATCCGATTAAGTAAACAACCTCCATGATGATTGCTTAAGAATATCCGAAAGCGCTTTGATATACAGAACAGTTGTTCATTTTTTACACAGAAAAAAACATATACGAACACAGGAAAAATTAAATAAACGATTAACTGCACTGCCTTGCTAGTCGTCTATAATGATAATATCCAAAAGCAAATTTGTAGAAAATAAAGGCTTAATAATCACATCCACATGTAAATTACCGGAAGCCATCAAATAAAAAATAAACAACCAACACTCAGTAACATTAACTGCGAACATGGCCACAATGTGCTAACTTTGTTTGAAAAATAGAACATCCTTATAACTCGAAATACATAGAGACAACGCATGCATTCAGGTAAAAGTAAAAATAAAATCACCTTTGAGAAGTATTTCCGAAAGGACATGGAAATGCAGAACATTTGGACAGTTTTTAACGAAATTTGTATAAAACATGGATCGTTGCCTTAATATATATATATATATATATATATATATATATATATATATATATATTGTTAAATATATATATTGTTAAATTCTCAGATCAAATCTGTGGGCAAGACAAATTGGTCTTGTCCATAGAATTGATCTGGGAATTTAACTATATTTTTCGATATGCAAAGAAAAAAAAAACTCTGAGTATAAAGGAAATTTACATTAACAAGAAATAGCCTGACGCGGAAGCGTCTCTCTCTTTTTTTAATTTTGTATTTTTAATGTAACTTTAACAACAAACACATTTTGATTTAATTTTTGCCTTGAAAAATTCGGAAGACGAAAAAAAAAGTCCACTAAGATTTTTTCCAAATTGTCATTCTTATACCATATATATATATATATATATATATATATATATATATATATATATATATATATATGTGCATGTATGTATGTATGCATGCATGTATCTATGTATGGGAGGTAATTTTAAGACTTTTTTTTCGACTAAGTTCGAAACTCCAATCTCCTTCAAAGTGGGAGAGCCGGACCTCAATGTACTTGTTAAAGCACTCTAGCCACTCCGTGTAGACCCCATACAAATCAGCCAAAATGAAAGTGTCCAGGGCCCTTGTCACAGCCCCCTTCATCTTGTCAGTGTCTTTAAAACGTCTACACCTGAGGTTTTCCTTCACCTTGTGGAACAAACTAAAATCTTAGGGCTAAGCGTTTGCACTGTAGAGTGGGGGGAGACAATTTTGATGCCTATCTCTGTCAATACCAAAGTTTCTTTCATTCTGAGATTCCAAATTGTCTTCGTTCCCGACTGCATTCTTTAAATTAGCCAGCTGTGACAAGCACTGTTTAGTAGGGTGTGTTACAACCGTCTGCTTCAATCTGGAATAACAAAAATTTGACAGGGTAGCTTATTAGATATATAGTAGTGATATAATCAAATTACAATAATCTCGTATAATTATAACTGCCTCTGCTATGAAAGTCTCAAAACTTCTGAAATGCTTCAAGTATTAAACATTGAACATCAGCCAAACGCAGTCTAAAGGCATTTTTAATACAGTTCTCAATGTCTTTTTATATAGCGTCATATACATTGAAAGACTAAACTCAATAAGACGAATAATAGCGACATAAAGACCAGACATAGAATCTTTTGATTTGAATTCGTCTGATTTTATTTATTTATTTTCAACTAAATGCGGATATTTATCAAGTAGCAAGGCCGCCACATTAAATTATAATTATGTCTCTATTAGATTTTTATGGTAGAAAAGTAATTCATGTTCAATGAAGATCCATGATTTGAATATTTCTTGTGTCCCAAGTTCACGTTCAATCCAATGTCAAAGATTAGAAAAAAAAAATGTCGGCTCGTTCTTACTTGCCATGATTCATCTATCACTTTCTGAAATGTTTTATCTTTACAAGTATGAGAAATGACCGGAAATGGAGGTTTGCTTTCATTCACAGGCTACAGATGCTTATTCTTCAACTTCCTGTCTTGATAGAGCTCAAATTCGTTTCACATAGTCTTGGGAGTTTTGAGAGATGACTTATTTGACATTGTCTAACATAATTCTCACGCAACCCTGTCACTATTATATTGCTATTCCCGCGAAAAATGTTTAGATGTTCTCCCTTCTTTATTTCTAACAGTTCAGACCATTACAGTTACAACACACCACACTACTTCCGCCGTGTCGAATCACCCGCATCTCCCCTGTGTTCTAAATGTAAGAAGATAGATGACTCTTCATTCTTAACCGCGACATTCTTTCTTTCTTTCTTTTTGATACCATTTCTATTTCAGTTTCCAATTCATGTTCAATCATTTGCCTTCTCAGTCTTAACCTCACATTTTTTTACGATTAATTTATTATTATTTTTTCCTTAATTTTCTTCATGATACTTTTCTACCATATTCTTTTATTCTCTTTATCCGCCTTTTCTACCATATTCTTTAATTCTATTGACCCATCTATTCTACCACACTCTTTAATTTTCTTGATCCTTCTGTTCTACCAAATTTTTTAATTCTCTTCATGTCGTCTGTTCTACCATACTCTTTAATTCACTTCATCCTTCCGTTCTAGTATGTTTAATTCTATTCATTCTTCTGTTCTACCATATTCTTTAATTCTCTTCATCCTTCCTTTCTACCATGTTTAATTCTATTCATCCTTCTGTTCTACCATACTCTTTAATTCTCTTCATCCTTCCGTTCTAGTATATTTAATTCTATTCATTCTTCTGTTCTACCATATTCTTTAATTCTCTTAATCCTTTTTTCTAACATATACTTTCTCTACATGCTTCTGTTCTACAATATTCTTTAATTCTCTTCATCTTTCTGTTGTACCATATTCTTTAATTTCTTCATTCTTTTTTTTTATTCTGACCTTTTCTTTATTTCTTTTTTTAAATCCTTTCATTTATCTCTTTTTCTTTCATTTTACATTCATTTTTCATTTTTTGTTCTATTTCCTTAATCCTTTCTGTTGCTTTTATTCTTTCTCCTTCCTATTTTCAGTCCGTTTCTTCATTTTATTCGTTCTATATTTCTTTCTGCTTTATTTTTGTATTTTCATTCATTCTTTCTTCTTTTTTTTTTCTTACTTCATTCTCTTTCTGTATTTTTTTTTTTTTATGTCTTTTGTTTTTCATTCTGCTCTTTTGTTTGCTTGTTTCATTCGCCCTTTTTTTTTTCTTGCAGATTTTCTTCCTAATTTTCTTTTATTATATCAGCCTTTCTTTCTTTCTTAATTTTTCCGTTTTTTTTAATTAGGTTTTTACTTTTAACTTATCTTTCTTCTTTCCATTTCATTGCATCCTTTCTCACTTTCTTTCCGCCTTTATTTCTTTATTTCTTATTTTTATTTTTCTCCTCTTTCTTTCTTTCTTTCTTTCTTTCTTTCTTTCTTTCTTTCTTTCTTTCTTTCTTCATTCCTCATTTTTTTCTCTCTTTCATGTTATATTTTTCTTGCTTTATTTATCCGTCCCGTTTTTTTTTTTTTATTTCGTCCATTTTTAAATTTCTCTCCTTCTTTCTTTATCTACTTTCTTTCTTCCTTCAAAAAGAATATTTTACTTATTTTATTTTCTTAATTCTGCCCATTGACATTATTTCTTTTTTTTTTTCATCCACTTCCATATTTTTTTTTTTTTTTTCAATTTTCATTTCTCTTCTGGTTTTCGTTTCTTCTTTCCTTCGGATTTGATTATAAATTTCTCTTCATGTAAACTTCCCTTTAATTTCCTTACATTCTTTAGTTCCTTTTTGCTTCTTTTTTTTTATCTTTTTTTTTTTTAATTCACTTGTATATTTTTGAAAAGGTATTTTTACCTTTTATTTTTCTGAACTGTTGTTTATTTGTGAGGAATTTTCCAATCGAAAACGCATTCCGAGTAGGGCGACATAGAAGATGTCAAACAAACACGGGAAAATAAAATCAAAAAATAAAATCAAAACAAAAATCCACATACCTATCCACACTCTGCATAAGCGCACACGTGCTAAAGTTGATTTCACTTGCTAGCTGCACACACACAAACACACACATACACACACGCACACACACATACACACACACACACACACACACATATATATATATATATATATATATATTGACTTACATATGGGAAACTGAAATCAAAGACGACAGAGAATCAATTTCAAGAGAAAGAAACGGCGACTGAGGGATATTGGAGGCGAATGAATGTAAATTGGCAGGTAGAAATTAAAGAAAATTTAAGAAAAAGGAAGGAGAGAAAGATTTTAAGAGGAAGCAAAAAAAAGAAGGAAAGAGAGAGGGAAGAAGTGAAGGCCTTGTACAGGGTGAAACTTACTGTAAGTAAAAGGAAGGAAAATTAGATTTACGGAGTGCAAAATGATATGAGAATTATTGGTAAAAATTGTAGGAATGAAAATGTAAGAATGAAAATGTGGACATGAAAAGGTGGGAATGAAAATATGAGAATGAAATAACGGCAGAACAAGAAAAAAAAGAATTAAAGAACAAAAGAAAAGGAATGAAAATAACAGAGAAAGCAACACTGACAATGAAGAAGAAACGAAGAAAAAGAGAAAAAGAAAACCTAAATGGCTGAACGAAAAAAGTCAATTAGGAAGAAACACTGAAAGAAATAAAGAAGGAAACAAGATTAGATTAAATAATAGAAAAGAGTAAAATTCAGTATCTGTAAAAGTCAAACAAAAGAAGAGTAAGACAATGGAGACATGGGAGGTAATAAAGATAGAAAGAAAGAAATTATACATGACAAGTACACAAAAGACGAAGAAAAGAAGGAGAATTTCAAAGGAAGTCGGTAAAAATGTACTAGGGAGCTTCGCCCGAGCGCTATCACTTCGCAAAGATATATTCACTACTTGAAATCTTTAAAACGAAAATTTTAAATGAACATGTCATTCATAAATTGGCTTGAGGAACATTTTACAAATAGATGCCAACTTGATTAAGGCAAGTAAAATGCAAATTTCAAACAATTTTCTGCACTATATAAGACGATATTCGTAAACAGAAATATTTTGCATATGAAAATCAAAACAATCCTCGAATAAAACAGTAATGAAACAATTAATGAAATAAACTTTTTTAAAATCAATATGAAAATTACTTAAACCAGAAGGGTGGCATTGCCTAGAATTGCCTGGGGAACAGCTGCCCGAGGAAGCGCCCGCTCATTGCACCAGAGAGAGTGATAGATGCTCGCACCGAAGCCAGCGCAATCGACGGTTGCAGGCCTACGGGCAATTTTTGTTCCTAGCCTGAGAGTACACACTCTGGTCCCCACCTTATAAACTGACTTTGTGCCACATCTCGTCTGAGTGGGGAGACAGAGTAAATACCTAGTGTATAAATTACTCTCTCGAGTAGTTTGTAACACATTATTTATTATCTCTTAGTTACGTCTCTGTCTTTGGGAGAGTGCGCTCAGGGGCAGCTCCGACAAAGAACAGAGTCGCAATTGAGGAAAGGGAGGCCATTGCAACTGATGGTTGAGGGGTTACGGGCAATTTGTGTTCCTAGCCCGGGTGTACGCGCTCGGGCTCCCCACATTAAACCGACCTTGCGCTACAACCTGATCTTGTTGGTGTGGGAGTTTGAGTAAATACAAACTGCTTTCTCAGGGAGTTTGTAACTCATCTATTTATTATATCACAGTTGTGTCACTGTTTTTGGCAAAGTCCGCTAAGGGGTGGCTCCGTCAAAGGACAGAGTTGCAACTGCGGAAAATTGCACTGTGAAGTGCCCAGCAGTGGGGAACAGCTGCCCGATTCCGAGCCCTCTCATTGCAACAGAGAAAGTGGTTGGTGCTCGTAAGGAGGCCAGCGCAACCAAACAGCGGGCAACTAAGAAAGAGACAACCTTCATATATATATTTTGGATTTTTAATGTAACTATAACAACAAAAACATTTCGATTTCATATTTGCCTTGAAAAAGTCGGAAGACGAAACGCGTCGGCAAAATGTAAGATTTTTTTCCAATTGTCATTCTTATACCATATATATATATATATATATATATATATATATATATATATATATATATATATTTTCACTAAAACCAAGTTGCATATTTGTAGTGAGTAAAATGGTTTTTACCAATCTGTCATGTCTACAGAATTCATCTGGGAATTTAACTATATATATATATATATATTTATATATATATATATATATATATATATATAAACACGCATGTATATATACACACACACAGAGAAATAAATATATTTGATTTAGATAGATAGGTAATTAGATAGAAACATACTTTAAGTTTGCTGACACTACATGCACGTATTCAGTGTCAATTGGTCGAATCTTGTTTTGTGTCACACTAACAAGTGGGTAGGTCCTTCCCCCCTCTTTTGTAATTCAGTTTTCCAAACCCTGACATTCATATAGTCGCTACTACAGACCAGCGCCGCCAGTTATAAATATTTCCCCCTGTTTCGGTCAACGGGCAAACACATTCACAGACATAGATAGATAGATAGATAGATAGGTAGATAGATAGATAGAAACATATTTAGTATAGATAGATAGATAGATAGATAGATAGATAGATAGATAGATAGATAGATAGATAGAAACATATTTAGTTTAGATAGATAGATAGATAGATAGATAATGACAAGAGAACTGTTTTAACATCGATCCAAATGCAAAAGGAAATCATGCAGTGGAACGTATCATCAAGTAAAAGATTAATAATTATTTTAAAAAAATATAAGCGATTCTTCACGAAAGATCCAAAAAATCATTGATATGTACGTTTGAATACATGCAGTCATATAACTATTAGGCCCATGCACCTAATAATACACTCCCTTTCTATCCCTATATATTGTTTATATCTATATGCATACATATATGTGTTACAGAAACGGGCTAAAAACAAAATATATGCTCACCAAAGTAAGCAAAGAAGCAAATATTATTGTTCTCGATACAAATCATTAAAAAAAATCAGTCAAAACCATCCAACAAATTTCAGCTTCGGTTTTTTCGATTGTGCCACAACGTGACAAGCAAGTTTGCAGATCGATAAGTTTAACCCTTTGCGAAAATGAATAGCAGACAACAACAAAACATAGAATATAAAATAATAATCGAATGTGTAAAGAATAACTTGGAAATTTGCGTCAGCCATTAAATTGAACGGAAGACTGGTAGTTCTTCAAGTAAATTATTTGCTATTTCGTCTTTACATGAATCTTTGGAAGCTGGAACGATTCCATCATTTGTTTTCTCTGTAGTAACCTATTTCTGTAAATACCACTTCCTCTTTTCTTTCTCTTATTCTCTTGTTCTTTCGTTCTTTCTACGTATATACATAGATAGATAGATAGAAAGATAGATAGAGAGATAGATAGATATGGGCATGATAAAAAAAAAATTATACGCAGATATACTTGCAAGTATATAGATATTTTTTCATATATATATATATATATATATATATATGTGTGTGTGTGTGTGTGTGTGTGTGTGTGTGTCTGTGTGTGTGTGTGTCTGTGTGTGTCTGTGTCTGTACGCGCGTCGTGGGTGTGATATTGGATTTTCAACGCTTCGGAAGAGTTTGATGATCACGGAATTTTTGTATCTGTTTGTCCTTGCATTAAATCATCCGCTCCAGCGATTCACCTCAATCATCTTATATATATATATATATATATATATATATATATATCTGTTTTTATTTGAAAATCTCAAGTTATTCCACTGACAACCTTTATTATCTGATTTTATATCTTGGCAGATATTAAATTTGAAAGTTCTTCGACGATATAATTTCATTAAAGACCTGGTTTTATTTAGCTGACCTCTATTCGATGAGAAGAAGCTTTCAATTTATTGGCTTTGTTAAAATTTAAAATACACACACGCACACGCACACAGATATATATACATACATATACATATATATATATATATATATATATATATATAGAGAGAGAGAGAGAGAGAGAGAGAGAGAGAGAGAGAGAGAGAGAGAGACAGAGAACCTCCGGGATGTTTTCAGTACAAGGTTGGGTCCGTTATGGCATTTCTCGCGGCAATGAGGGTTACATTTCAGCGTCTTTCTTCTCCAAATGACATGAGACAACTTGTACTGGCTGACATGATAGTCTACAGCAGGGTGTAATCTTTGATCTGCACGTTCGGGAGTGGATTCCTGCCTTTCCCAAGAGCAATACTGTAAACAAATTACCTTTACCAGTTTCTGTACTCAAGTCACCGATTCAATTTTCCGTGTGATTAACTGTTAAGGCCGACTCTGCATTTCCGGTGTTTGTTTTCTTGCTTGTTATTTTTTGTTTTGTTTTGTCTTTAAAAAATCATCGAGCCAGAACCATTAGACAAAAAAAAAAGAAAAGAAAAGAAAATGCTTTGTGTAAAATTAACGTATACACTTGTGGCCCGACAGACGTTTTCTGTACAGCAGCAGTTTGAAATCAATTACTAATGTGCGACACGGAAATTCGAAGGCTCATTGGAATAGCCAAAGACGCCAGCAAGAATTTGAGCAAAGTATTAAAAAGCAGAAAAACGTCTAAAGAACAAAAGAAACGTTAACTGAAAAATTATGTAATATCAGTCCTCCTATATTGCAGTAAATCCTGGAAAATATCATTGCAGATGATGAAGAGACTTGAAGAAATGTGGTTTCTACAGTAAGATGCTGAAAATTCCACAGACCGAATATGGGAGCAAGGACGAAGTTCTAGAAACAATGGCAACAAAAAGGATATAAGATCACAAAAATGCCACAAAACATAGAGAAAGACATTACATAGGAAACTGAGAAGGTGTTCCACAATTGTAATTTGTCCCCAGGTGCTGAGAACATTTGTTACACAAAAGCACTGGTTTTAACAACATTAATGATATGCAAGACAACTACAATGTTGTTGGAAAACTTCTCAACAATATGTAGCTTTCGTATAAAATCATATTTGGGTTCTAACCAGCTTAAGTGCCAGCATTAATTTACTAGCATTAAAGAATGATGAGCGGCAACTAAGCTAATGAAAGAGCAATTGCTTTCCTCCTCGCCACTGTCTGGTAATGGCTAACTTTTCGTGCGATGTCAAATAAAAACATTCGCAAATAGCAGGTGAAGCAAGACATTCTCAAATGAATGCGCATGCTCAGCAAGTGAAACCTGATTTTATGGAGCCAACCAACAAATATACACCAATCAATTTTGAATATTTTTATCCATTTCTCAGAATCTAATGTCCGTATGATGCCAGGATTTTTATATGTTAAGAAGCACTAAAATGGAATATAAAACTCAATTCTACGGACAATAGGTTAAATACAACAAATTTAACATGCGAATTATGCAAAATATGAAAATCAAAATTATTCGTACAGTATGAAAAATAAAAAAAAATGAACAATTTTCACAATATTAATAGTTAATAGCATAGATTCTCATGTACATATCCTGCTGCAATCGTTTTCTAAAGTTTTTGATGAGATTTGAACAAGTCTTTTCTGGGATTTTCTTCCATTCTTCAATGGTTACACGTTCTAATTCCTGCGTGTACGACTAATTTCATCGTTGACTGTATTTTTTTTTATAATTTCTTTGTTTTTATATAAATTGAAATAAATCTACAAGATGTAGCTTTTTTTTCTGCCTGTTTCATAAACCATAGACTCTATCACAAATAAATGCGCTTTCTCAGCGAGTTTGAGGTCACTGACTTAGAGACAGAGTATCGATTCACTCGGAAATATAACATTATTGGATAACGTGACTTTTAAAACGAATTGCAAATTCTGTAATTTCCCTGAGTATATAGGTTTAATTCAGTTAGTTCCACGTGTACAGTTATGTTGTTAGGCATTTACTTTTGGGTTTTGTAGAGTGTTATTTGGTAATTTATTATCGTCTTTCAAAGGGTTATAATTCTAAAAACATTTCAGAGGTAACTCGGGTTGGGGCGCCAAAATTATATTCCTCTCTGTGCGACGAAAGTCCTTGCTACGCCACTATCAGATTGGTATATTTCAACAAGGAAGGAAAAAAAGGGGTTACTGAATGTGAACGAATATAAGAAAAAGGAAAAAAAAAACATTATTAGATGGAGAGAACAATAAAAGAACAGAAATTAAGAAGATACAACACTGTCAGATTGTCATATTTTTTCACAACAGAAAATTTGTAGCTATCTTTAGCATTGAGTTATTTAACCATTTTATAAAGTCGTCAACAAAATTTTCTGGAAGATATCTGGGATTAATTCGAAAGGAATATCGAGAAAAACGACAGAATGTTCAGGAAAAGGAGCGAAGTACAGAAAACGCGACAGACTGGATCGCGTACCCACTTGGGTAACGCGTGACCCGACTTAAGAAACCCTGCAATGTTCAACAAGTCTGTTTCAGAGCTTACACATATAAGTTAGATCTTGAATGAATACCTCACATTTGCAACGCTATTATAGACAAAGATAACTGTAATAAAACGAACACGAGAAAATAAAATAAAATAAATAAATGGGCGTCTACCATAGCACGAATTCAAACTAGCCGATCATCATTTTCTGCTTATCAAATTTTTTGTAGTTCAAATATTAATTTATTATTAAGTAATTTCCATAAATTTGTCATTTGCAGTTGTCGCTTCTTGTGTTCTTGTACCAGATGGAACACAGTATATAATAGGTGCCTATAGGAACATGTTCGTATAACAGGTGATTTCGCTAGTGTATTATTCTTCCTAGAAGCTCCTTATACTAACTATGTGCTAGACTAGGCTAACGCTAATTAACTTTGGTATTATAAAATCGATAGATCAATTTTGTTTCACATTGATTATTGGAATTATTTCTCTATTTTTTTGGTTTAAATCTTTTTTTTTCTTTTAGACGTTCTTCTTTTTCTACTTTACTGTCTTTCATATTTCTCGTCTAAGCTCTTCCTCACAAAATATTAGTTTTAGGCTGACCCCTACGCGATACAAGTTTAACGAAACAATCCAAAGCATCGGCATAGAGTTCAGCTTAAACCGGATTTTGTGGATTAGACAATTCGAAGATACGAAGCACCTTAAGGATTTACAAAGTTGAATGAGACGGCTATTCAAGATTTTCGTCTTAGAGAAAGGTGGATAAAAATCGGCCTCCACGAAATTTCCTTTGAAAAAAAAATTATCCACTTTAGGAAAAAAGCTTTATCTAGAAAGGACAAATTTTAGGATTGGGGCTAAATGAAAAAAAAAAAGAAATTAAAGGAAGACTAAAATGGACGAGTGGATGGTTAAAAGTAGAAAGGAAATAATAAATATCGAAGAAGAAAAGGAAGAATGGAAGAACATAAGGCGGAAAGATAAAAGGAATGTTTTGGTCTTTCAAATAATAGCGGATTCTGGGAATTCACTTGAAAAATGGTGTTGCCATTCTTCAGTAATTTTCAAATGATTCTTCATATATATATATATATATATATATATATATATATATATATATATATATATATATATATATATATATGTGTGTGTATGTATGTAGATATATATATATATATATATACATATATATCTAAATCTCTCTCTCTCTCTCTCTATATATATATATATATATATATATATATATATATAGAGAGAGAGAGAGATTTAGATATATAGATATGATAGTAGAGAAAGATTGTCAACGTATTTTTATTCTTCTTATAAAATATAGTCATATTAAGACGATGAAAGGACTTCAAGACAAATCACCAACACCATCACCATCACCACCACCAACAACAGTAATAATAATATTTATTATTATTATTATTATTATTATTATTATTATTATTATTATTATTATTATTATTATTAGATCAGTTGATAATGTGATGAAAACCTTTTAAACATCAGAATTTCCGGTCACGACTTTATTGATTCTCAATGAAAAATAAACTATGGGTCTTTGGAGGAATATTTCATTTTTTATTTTTATTTTTGTTTTATTTTTTATTTTTAATTTTTTGTTGTTTATGTGTTATTTTACTGATTAAGTCCAGTTGTTTTGGACTAGTACCTCTTTTGTTTATTAAATATTTTACCTCAAGCAAGGAAGTAAAGCCACTAAGACGTAAAGAGAATGAATAAGTAAACGACAATCATTATTAAAGAGACAGAACAATTAAAAAACAGGAATTAAGAAGACAATAGATAATGGCTGACCTTGGATTTTTGAAGGTCAAATTTGGCTGAAGTGCATAGAAGTGATTAACATTTAATTTAAACGACCGTTTTTAGATAGTTTTAATTAAGCAAAAATATATTTATTGTTAATCTTATTATATCTTATTTGTCAGCTTACTTTCGTAATTTTGAATGGTAATAATTGTTTGTTTTATATAATTAATAATTTCATTTTATAAAACTTCTTTTTTTGATTACTTACTTTGTTTCACTTCTTTCTCATAACCCCAATTTGGGTTTTAAGTTTAATATCGGGGCTGAATTTCTGTAGTATTTTTCCTTTTAAGACTGATAACTTCCGCCCTCCCCTTACCACCCTCGGGCTGTCTTGTCTGTTACGTTATGGATTGGCTCTGTATCAATGTTTCAACTTCTGTCTTTGCTAAATATTAAATCTCTAGCTCCGACACTGAATACAGTCTACCATTTGAGTTGAATAAGGCTTACGCATTCGACAGTAGTTGAAATAGTCTATACTTATTAGGTAATTTTGGATATCTCTGTTACGTAATTTATATGCACTGTTTTAGTAAATACACTGAGCTCTTTTTGTAGATCCACTCAGAAATGTATAGTATATATGTTTCCAGGTATTCTCCAGTCTTTTCATGCATTGTCTAGTCATACTTATATCTTGTTAATTTGTATATTGACGTTTGTCGGCTGTTAATGCTGGCTATCGTTCCGAAATCGTGTATTTGACCCTGCGAAGAATCCATCCACCATATTATCGTTTCTTTTGTCGTTTCCTTTGTTCTTTTTCTGTAAAGCTTCCCCATTTCTCAAATATTTCTTCCTTAGTATTCTCTTCATCCGTTTGTAGAAACAAATCTCTTTTGTCACATATTTTCTCTACGGTTGTGAAGAAATTTTCCAGCATTCATTGCTATATCGGAGGGAATATATTGCATAAGAGTTCAGAACTATTTTCTTTGTTGCTAAAGAAAACGTGCTCTTTCTAAATATTTTAGACATTGCAAGAGAGATTTTGCCATTCCAACATGTCTTCTGAAAAGAATGGTACATTCCTTAAATGCCCCGTTACTATCCCTTTTTTCTGCCATCCAGTTAAACTTCTTTGACTAGATTAAACGCTTCCTCTTGTCTCTCTTTACTTTAGTATGTCCAGGGTCTGTGAAATTCTCCAAGCGTTCTCTTCTAATTACGTGTGTCATAATTTTGAAACATCTCTTGATTTTATGTATGATTGCTACTTTTCGTCCCATTTTCCTTGAAACTTCATTGTTGCTTTCATGTTTAGTCTGCGGTATTATCAGAACATTTTGTTCAACCGCATCTCTGTTGACTTAAGTTTCCTCTTCATCTGTAAAGAGATTCCCTGCATTCACTGCTATATAAGATGTGTGATATTACATAGCCATTCAACATTCATTTCTTTGTTTCTGACGAAAATATTCCAATAGCTAAGCAGAACATTAAAAGAATAAAAAAAAAACTTTGTTAGAAACAAAGAAAAGAGTACTAAACTCTTACTTGGCATATGTGCCCCTATCTGGCAGTGAATGCTGGACAATGTCCTCAGAGATGAAGAAGAGATTTGAAGCAATAGAAATGTGGTTCTACAGAAAGATACTGAGTATACCATGGACCAAACACGTGAGCATTATCAAGAGTTTAGAGAAAAGAGAAACAAAAAGGAAACTGATATTTAGCATTAGGAAGAGAGAGTAGAAATTTCTGGGATATGTCATGAGAAAGGAGGACTTAGAAAATCTGATACTCACAGGGCAGATTGAGGGAAAGGGGTACAGATGAAAGCAGTGTGTAACATACTTGATCGGCTTGAGAAAATAGGTAGCAGAACAGGGTTTATGAGAAATAGCAAAAAGATAAAATTTATTAAAACCAAAATGGACAGGAAGATGTGGAGAGCTATGATCGCTTATGTCTTGAAAAGACATTACACAAAGAAGAAGAAGAATATTCTAATTAGCTATTGGAAGTCATCTTTCTTTATTCCAATGCATCTCCGGGTTCCGATGCCACATTTTCCATCATTTGTAATAAATATTTTACAAACATCATGGCAGCAAGGCCTCTGATCGGGAAATATTGAGGAGTGAGAAACCACCTCTTAATTGCAGTTGGTCCCAGATCCAACCTAACCTTGGGTGGCAGCACCTGTTAGGGTCCTATCTATGTGCAAATAGTGAACCCCCTAACTGAATTAAAAAAAAAAATAACTGAAAGTATTAAAATACCAGAAATAGATTTTTTTAAAATCAAAAAAAAAATGTAAATTACCAGTAACAGTATTTTAAGAAAAAAAAAACAGCAATAGATTTTTGTAAAAATAAAAAAAAATCCCCAAATTTCCAAGAAAGTTAAATTTTCCCATTAAATGATCTATAATTTCTGCATTTGATGCTGAGATCTTTAAACCTTTTGAGCCCTACGTTCCTGAACAATTTGAACCCTTCTGCCTGAGCCCCTTAGACAAAATTCGCAAATAATTGGTATATAATGTTTCAAGATAGATATAAAAAATAGTTACAAGTGTTTACCCATCGTTCAACCGGTGGTTGGGCATTAAGTGATTTTTCTCTTCCGCAGTTCAACCGGTGTCTAGGCATTACGTTATTGTTCTCTACCACCGGTAAAGCGGTGGTCAGGGGTCAAAAGGTTAATTCGTAGCACGCATCTTGAAAGGACTTTAAATGTAGCAACCATGAAGAGCATATTACGAGCATACGTGCGTTGATAAAATGATTTGAAGAGTTTAACATTGTAGTGATCAGGGAAGCGTTCTCACGTGAATGTGTTCCACAGATAAAGTGAATTATGCAGCTCTCTCTTTTTTTTTAGGGGGAAGGATTTATTTATCTGAAGAAGGTCGGAGAAAAGCACGACCTAAAACTTTATGTAAAAGAAAAAGAAAATTTAAGTGAGAAACATTTTGTTTGATCGAAAACAAAATAAAACTACGGTGAAGTAATCATATATGAAAAGAGTTTGTTTCTCTAAAAAAAATTAGCAGAATACAGAAAAAAAGAAAGATCTTTTTCTTTTCTTTTTTTCTTTTCGTTTTTTCTTTTTTCAACTCGGCCTTTTCGCTCTAGTCTTAATCTTCAGAAGTTCTTATTTTTCTTAGCCTTCACAAGAATTTATATCCTTTTGAACTTGTGTCATTTGTTCTTGCTTTTGTTTGTTGTTTTCATAGTTCAAATGAAAGGTTTCCTGCTGAAACGCTTCTGCAAATACCGTCCATCAGATGCAACAAAAAAAACGGTTATCACACTGATGGTTTTCGACTATTAAGAAGAACTGCGTTGCGTCTTTGCCAAACGCTGTCGGATCCCTGTGTTCGGAGTATCAACAAATTCAATTTAAGTTTCGATAATATTTTAAAGTAAATATGTGCCTAACCTTGATCGTTAATCTGTTTTACTTATTTCTTTATTCCTACGTTATTGACTGTTCCAGACAAAATTTTTGTTTAGAAAAAAAAAAACTATTCTGCTTGTTTTCATACAAGTGAAACACAGAAAGATGTTTATTTTAAAACACTTTCTTCTTTTATGTAAATTATCCCTTTACGACGCAGCCGATCATAATCCCCCTAAATTTCTTATCTTTTGTAACACCAAGTAATTTTTATCCCGTTCACTTAGATAAAAATGTTCGCAGTCCTTTTACATAATTTTTTTTTTGTCTGGGATAGAAAACATCGGAAGAAACCAATATTGAAAAAATAAATAAATGGATAATGAGTGTTTCATTTCCAGTCCCCGTTGTGTTATGCATTTTACACAGTCGTACGTAGGTTACACGGTTTTTACACTACCCATTTTTCCTTTAGTATATCCTGCGAATATTATATTCTCCAAGCCTTCTTCCTTATGCGTCCAACCGTCCTGGGTATGACGATAAACTCCATCCACATCCTGGGTAAGACGATAAAATAGATCCGCGTCCTGGGTATGACGATAAACTACATCCACGTCCCAGGTATGACGATAAACTGCATCCGCGTCCTGGGTATGACGATAAACTACATCCGCGTCCTGGGTAAGACGATAAACTACATCCGCGTCCTGGGTAAGGCGATAAACTGCATCCGTGTCCTGGGTATGAAAATAAACTACATCCGCGTCCTGGGTAAGACGATAAACTGTGTCCAGCAGCAAGGTCTTTGATCAGGAGGTTTTGAGGATCGTGGAACCACCTCTTAATTGCTGATGTTCCCAGGTGCACCCTGACCCGGTGTAGTAGCACTTGTTAGGGTCCCAGCTATGGGTAAATATCTAATCCCCAAACTGGGGTCAAAACACTATGAAAGTGTAAAAATAGGTTTTAATACCAGAAATACTTTGTAAAAAATCATTACCAGAGATACATTTTTGAAGGAAAAAAATTACCGGCAAAAAAATTTTGTGGTTGATAAGCGATAAAACAAACAAACAAAAAAAAAAACAAATTTATACGTGCAAGAAATTTCAACATTTTTATTCTTCCAAGTGTCGTTTCTTTTGTTCTTTTTCTGTAAAGCTTCCCCATTTCTCAAATGTTCCTTCCATAGTATTCTCTTCATCCGTTTGTAAAAACATATCTCATTTGTCACATATTTTCTCTACAATTGTGAGGAAATTTTCCAGCATTCATTGCTATATCAGAGGGAATATATTGCATAACAGTTCAGGAATATTTTCTTTGTTGCTAATGGAAACGTACACTTTCTTAATATTTTAGACATTGAAATGTGGCACCATGAATCCTGACGATTTGAAAGAAATATTTATAGATATATGATTTGCTTTTTTACGGTTTATCAACCATTTGAGGATTATTTAAGGCTGAAAATATTTTAGTTTTAAGAATAATTCTTTCTTTGCATTCAAGCGATTTGGGAGAAAGAAAGAAAGCGAAGAAGAAAGAAAGAAAAGTAATACGAGACGGGTCATAGGCGAACACACACACACGGCTTAAGAGACGGAAATGAGGAGGAAAAAAGGTTATTGTTGATAGATATCAGATGTCGAAAATATCTAGGTCACCTACGAACAAGCGTTGACCGATTTCCGCTTGTCCACGAAAAATGGAATTTTGTTATCGCTGGATGTCACCAGAAAGAAGAAATCCATTGTTGAACATTGACAAAACACAGGCAGTCGTCCCTGTGTAAAGAATTAAAAAATCCCACACAAGAAGTTTTCACTGGCTAAATTTTTCTTTCTTTTGACAGAATAAACGTTTGCCCTGTGATAATAAAGATTTTTTTTGTTATCAACACATGGCCGAAAGGAAAATGAAATATTTTTTATTTTTGCTTTAGAGACGCCAGGTAGGCTAGGAAAATTTCTTTCTTAGATCATGTCCAATTAGCGATAAACTGCTTGACAAACGCCACGTGTTAAAACCAAGAGTGTCCCCTCGGCCGCTCATGATAAGGGTGATTTAATTAATTTTTTTTTAGTTAAGCAAGGTATTTCTTTCCCAAAACAAAGCGACGGGTTGTTCACGACATTGGCCAAGTGGATCACATGACGCACGAAGGAGGAGGAAAGATACCCGACCAGGACCTCATTGACCGAGAGCGGTCACGTGACGCACGAAGAAAATCAGTCGACGCCTCTATCCAGAGTGTAAGTGTGAGAAGCCGATACGAAGAAGTGGGATAGTGCACGCCCCTCAGAAGCACGGTAAGAGAGTGGGAGTGAGAAAAGAGTTACCAAAAATGGAAAAGAGTGGAAAATCCCTAACCAGAAATAAGAAGGGTAGATACGTATTTAGAATGATCGAAGAACCCCCGACGCCAAACAGACCCACCCCAGTTTTGACGGCGTCAATAAAAACGAAGCCCCACCAGACAGAAATCAGTGCAGCCGCGGACGGCAGGCGGAGTTGAGCCGCGGACGGCGGGAAGAGTTCGTTCGCCCCTAGCGGGCAGAAGAGGCCAGTTCGTTTGGCCCTGCGAGAAGAAGTTCGTTCGACCCAAGCTGGCGAAAAGAAGTTAGTTCACGCACCGGCAGGCAGAGAAGAGCTCAGACCCTGGAGAGAAGAAGTTGAGCCCCGGACGGCAGGCAGAGATGAGTGCCCAGTGTTGAAACCGCCTCAAGATAGCTGACCAGATTCACGCAAAATTTTGGACTCTTCTTCAACCAAGAACAAGTAGTTTGAAGAGCGACTTAGGACCAGACCACAGAAATAAGTTTTTCGACTTTCGTCCAAAGACACACCGAAACACAAATTTCTTAGAGAGTAGACAACTTGAAGCGTTAGAATTTGCCTAGCGAAAGCGTCGTGCCACAATCCACAGAACGGGTCGGGAAGTAGACATAGTCTTATGTACCGAACAAATAGACATAAAAAGTCTGTTACCTTTTTCTTTGATACATTGAACTTTGTGAGTTTTCATTTTATTTTCTTTTATACATATTTGTGTGTTATCATCCCCGTTGAATTACGGCCCCAACCCCTGTTTGATCTCGTCTGTCTAAGATCAATTCACAACGTGGGTAGGCAGACTGGAGATCAGTGCAGTTACCCTGGTAACCAGGCGTTGGAAGCAGGTTGGGAACGGCGAGGCTGGTATCAATCTAACCAGATTCCTACCCGAATCATCAAAGGGTTAGAACGTCACGTTTGGAGCAGCGACACCCGGACGGAGCAGCGAGGAGCGAACAGCTGACGCCGCGGCGAAGACGTCACAATTGGTGCTGTTTAGGGACGTCACAACTGGCGCCGTGGTAGATCAGGATAGAACGTCACAGTCGGCGCTGCAACCGGGGGACGACGTCACAGAAAGAGAGATTTCGTCATTCCAACATGTCTTCTAAAAAGAATGGTACATTCCTTAAAACAAATGTTTCGTTCTGCTTTCATACATTATGGCAGAAAAATGTTATTCTTCTGTTAAATATTACTCAAGATTTTTAACACTAGAAAAACGAAGCGGAAAAAAACTTACAGAAATTAAATTTTTCTCTGATCAACTGAAACAGACTTTGCTCATTTAATTCAGAATATATTAGGTAGCATCGACAAGATTTTTATATTTCAGTTTTTTTATCCAAAAGACCTTTGCAACGGATGGAAAAATAAGCAGTTTATTTAAAAGAAATAACCAAGAATAAAAAAAACAACTTTTTCTCAAGACATGAAAGCGAATGTTTGTTTCTTTTTTTTTTAAATTTCTTTTTGTTTGTTTTGGTGTTCAGCGTAGGCAAGAATTTTCTGTTTAAAGATACTTCGAAAATATTTATATAGAGCAAGATAAAAAAATATCTATCATGTTTAAGGATAAAAAAAACGAGATTATAGAAATGAGAAATATATCTGAATAAACAGAGATTCTTTATTTATGGTTTCTTTTTTCATTTTAGGTTCTACTGGTGTTCTGTCTCAGACAAAAATTTCGCATTTAAAAGGACTGCGAACGTTTTTATTCAAGAGAAGCAGAAACATTATTTTGCTTAAAGAGGGGTTTAAAATCATGCTAAAAAATTTTTTTTCGAGCTGAACTAAAATAAGAATTATTTGGCAAAATTAAAATACCTCCTAGGAAATATTTCACAAAATATCGAAGACTAATTACCGAATATATATATATATATATATATATATATATATCCAAATGAGATAAAGAACAAATGGAGTAAAAATCCACAGTTCATAGCGTTTACTTTTTTAAAAGCGATCAATACAAAGTAGAGCAATATATTATTGTACTATTTTTATTATAATGAATTACAATTAAAATTTTTACATCACTACACAAAAACTTTCATATTTCAATACTAAGATTGTACTTCGTCAGGCGATGGGAGATAAATTGCAGTTATCTACTATCCCTGACGAAGTGTAATCTTTGCATTGAAACATGAAAGTTTTTGAGTAACAATAAACTGTTTTAATTGCAATTCATTATAATAAAAATTACAATATATATATATATATATATATATATATATATATATATATATATATATAGAGAGAGAGAGAGAGAGAGAGAGAGAGAGAGAGAGCAGGGACTAAGACACCGAAGAGAGCCGAGTTCCAATTTCAGTTGGGAATGTTATATTCACTTAGGAGTTAATTAATAAGAGTTGTATCACTAAATCGTTGTCTGTGAAAAAAAATCTTAAAATCGAAAAGAATTTTCTGTCTTTAAATAATCTGAGAAGGTTTTATAAGCCGTAGAAATCGAATCAAGTAATCTAAAAACGCGTGTAGGGAGTTGGTCAGGTGCTTAGTTGTACAGGAATCTTCTGGCTAAACCCGTTCATAAGACATAATGATGACGATGGGGGTCGTGATGATGACCATTCTGATGACGAAGATGAGGATAATGGCGGTGGTAGTGATCGTGGTTGTTATATCCAAACAAAATACGGCAAAGCGCTAAAAAAAAAAATGATGCCATTCTTAGACGTTATTATTTAATTCGCTAACACCTTTACGTGATTGAAGCCTATCGATCTTGGCGAAGGCGATTTTTCATTGAACCTTGTGGACCGTGCTACAAAAAACAAAAATCAAAAAAAAGGAGCAATATACCTTGAAGACGATCATCAGAAGCAACAATGAAAAAGGATAACACATGTAACTCAAAGAGAAAATAATGACATAATCAAGATGAAAGCATTCCCCACAACTTTAAATAAATGATTGTGAAGAAAACCACCATTAAAATACAGAAAAGAGCGACAACCGCTATTGGACTAAAGAAAACTATCTTCCTGAAAAATTATTTGAAATTTCACCCGACAGCAGTATTGGTTGCTCGATCAATGAACGCCGAATGTTTCTTTATAAGGGAATGGCTAATATTGACATTATAATTTATATTACATGTTGGCATGAATTTCATTATACCACTAAAGATAACAATCTGTGTACATTAAAAATAGAAATAAATTTTATTTCCTCAACATGTGTTTGTAGGGTCGATGCGCATATGGGTACTTGTCCATATCTGGGTTGAAAGCCTGTCAGGTTTTTATTTATGCGCACCGTACCTTGGCAATGTAACCCCACCCCGCTGCAGGTCAAGCTTCAGCCGATATCTTCTAACTTGTTCACGAACCCGTGTTCGTTGATTCCATCCGCCCAGACCGTTTTCTTAAATTGACTTCGTCCGCTCAAACCCTTATTCACGATGACTTGTATCTCTTTAACATCCCAGCCATCGACGGTTTTCGAAAAATTTAGTTCGTTCACAAATTTTCGGTCAACCAGGGATTTCGTTTTCAGGTACTGTGCGTTTTTATGTATATTTTCATAGCAATTTCCTGGTGAGCTTTCCACTTTGATTCATCGACTTTACGAATTTAAGCGTAGTACTTAATTGGCAGCATTGTCTTATTTGCTAAATATAAGCCTAAGTTTTGTACTAGTCTCGTAGTTATCACGTCTGGAACTTTCTTCCTGCTTGTTGTCTTCCTGTCAACTACAGTCTACAAAAAATTACATGCAACGTCACTCGTCATCTTCCTTGAATTTTTGTTGTCTTTTCTCCTTAGCAATGTTTTATCAGTTTCCTTCGTCTTTCATCCCTTGTAACCACTCAGGTCTTAGTGGCTTTATCACATTTGGGGAAATGCTTATTAAAATAACAACTTCTAAACGGTGATGCATGCTGGGATCATTCCAATGTTATCACCTCCTAGATAAATCGGCCATGATGGATTCCAGTGTAACGTCTTTGAAGTGCGGGTACTTAAATGAAAGGATGTCTATTTTCCCATGGAATGTATAAATTTGCATGCTGAGGTGAATCTACTGACTTTCAAACTAGTAAATATTTCCCCAAATTGAAATACCTACATAAAATAATAAGAATGAAAACAGGTCGGGGACTTCAAGTTTTCCTCTCGACTATTGCATTCACTTTCTCACAATTACTCGTGGAAGACGCATAAATCTATTTCTCCTCGTTCCACTTATGCGTTACAAAGCAGGGTTGACTGGGATCTCTAACCTTGCGTCTCAATCAGTCTAGCAGAAGAGATACTCTGAATAGAAAATCGTAAAGAAGGCAAGAGAAAAATACTTCTTCTGTTGTGCTGTGTCTCTTCATGATGTAGACGATCTCCACGATTTCCAGCTCTTTATAGCTCTGAGTAAGGTTTTTTTCTTTTAACTGACCCTCCTAGTCACTATTCAGTTCTTTTTCCCTCCCACCTTGTCTTCAATATGACATGTGAGTGTTACATTCTCAAAGCCTTCTTTCCTCATTATGTTTCCTAGAAATTTAAACTTTGAAATATGTCAATGTTCAGTCCATGGTATTCTCAGCATCCTTCTGTAGAACCATATTTCTATTGCTTCAAGTTTCTTCTTCATCTGTGAAGAGATTGTCCATCATTCACTGTCATATAGCATCGTTCTGTAAAACCACATTTCAGTTTCCTTTCGCAAATCTTATGGAAATTTCCCTGATAATAAAGAAAGAGAATTAATGGCGTACCGAACACGGATTCATGTAGGTAATGAGAAGGTAATAAATATTTTATTAGGTTTATGCAAAAGTCGTAAGCGTTCGATATTTGACAACTAGACGTCTTTTGGGCCTCGCGGAATTTTCAACAGACAGCTAATAATATATTTAATAAGCTTGGCTTAATCTGAGATATTAGAAAATATCAGTGAG
The DNA here is from genome assembly GCA_903632075.3 of Acanthosepion pharaonis. NCBI lineage: Eukaryota > Metazoa > Mollusca > Cephalopoda > Sepiida > Sepiidae > Acanthosepion > Acanthosepion pharaonis. The sequence goes on along the minus strand of CAHIKZ030005503.1, from coordinate 109,417 downwards.
TAGGTGGATCACTAAGACGGAACTGAGTGATTAACTAGAAAGAAAGAAAGAAAGAAAGAAAGAAAGAAAGAAAGGAATAAATAAACACGATGAAAGAAAAAAAGGAACAAAGAAACAAGGTAATAGATAGATAGATAGATAGATAGATAGATAGATAGGTAGATAGATAGATAGTAAGGAAAAAAGAAGAAAGAAAGGGAGGAACGAAGGAAGGAATAAATAAACACGATGAAAGAAAAAAAGAACAAAGAAACAAGGTAATAGATAGATAGATAGATAGATAGATAGATAGATAGATAGTAAGGAAAAAAGAAGAAAGAAAGGGAGGAACGAAGGAAGGAATAAATAAACACGATGAAAGAAAAAAGGAACAAAGAAACAAGGTAATAGATAGATAGATAGATAGATAGATAGATAGATAGATAGATAGATAGATAGGAAGGAAGGAAGGAAGGAAGGAAGGAAGGAAGGGTGAGTTAAATAGCAATAGGGAGATTACAACAAAAAATTATAAGTCTGAAGTCGTACTTTCAAGGATCAAAAATCATTTTGGCAAGTCCAACATCAGAAAACACTGGGGCCGTAAATCAAAAGTGAACAAACAGACATGAGAATAGATAGATAGATAGATAGATAGATAGATAGATAGATAGATAGATAGATAATGAACAGATTGAGATAGATAGATAGATAGATAGATAGATAGATAGATAGATAGATAGATAGATAGATAGATAGATAGGAAAGAACAAACATACATAGAAAGGAGCGGGTTTACGAAGTGTCTATTGAAAACTTCCTGAGACATCCCGCTTCCCAGATTCCAACGAAATGAGCAAACATGAGAATTGTTGAGATAGCGAGACTGAGAACTTTTTCAATAACCTTCCATATAACCAACTATATATATATATATATATATATATATATATATATATATAAAGAGATAGAGAAGGGTATGTTGTGTTGTAAGGATTTGTCTGTATTTTTAATGTTCGTGCGGGACAATTCATTTCGCGTGTCTCTTTCACTTTACAAAACCTCGCATATTTTCGTGATAAATGACGCTCTGTCGCCATTAAGCCATAGCTCTCCTGTGGTGCGCGTGTGTACGAGACATTGTTTGTTTATCTCATTAATCAACTTCGATGTGAAGGCAGCGAATGTGGAAAAGTGGAGTAATGAAATGTCGAATTACCGAGAAGAAATGTCGGTATATGGAAAAACGGCGGCAAAGTACTCGAGAAAATGAATGAGGGGCTTAAAGAATGCGAGATTTAAGAGCCGGAAATCGATAGAATATACAGCGAAAAATGAAACCGTGTTAGCGTATTAAAACTAAGTAAAAAAAAAAGTGGGGGGGAGATAGCGAGAAGCAAAAAAAAAAAAAAAAGAAAGAAAAAATAATAAAATATGGAAAAGAAAACAAAAAGCGATGAGAAGACTTTCAGGGAGATAAAATGTTTTGATAATTAAAAATCTCTAGAAAAGAATGCGAATGGCGAGGCACGTGAGTACGATAATTAAGCATTTTCCAGTGGAGCTGAAGGTCGGTGTTCGAGATAAGGTGAATGAAGGTAAGCACTAGAACCTATTTCTTTACGTTGATTTTTTTTTTCTGGACAAGAACACGTTCCCAGCCTGGAGAACTAACACAAATCAATCAGCCACAACTGGTTTATTTTATTCAACTTTATACGACAATAAGCAAATTCGTGTAAAAATGTAACTTCCAAAATATATATAATCTTTTATCTTATACCCCTTCAAGACATAGCCGGTCATGACCCTCCACACATTCCATTTCTTTATTATCTTCAAACTTCCCTGATTTATTTGGTAACATAGTCGATTGATTGGTCGTTGCGAACTTTATAGACTAAACTTTCCGGAAGCCGTCGACGGTTGCGCTATTAGAAATTTGCAAGTCATCATGAACGACGGTTTGTGTCCATTGGCTTTATTAAAGTACGGTTTTGAATTTAAATTATACTTTATTTTAGAATGGCTATCGCCCAAAGCCAGAGATCTCGGTATACCCTCCGATTTAACTTATAGCTTGTAGGGTGAAGAAAGAGAGCCTGCATCAATAACCATTACGCTACCTGCACATTTTATATTAAATGAAATTTTATCGATCCTTGTTCTGTTATTGGGTGGAGCAATAACTTTAAAATTCTCTATTTTGAAGAATAAAGTAATTTATAGTCTAATTTACAACCTAATAACATTATGGTGCTTTTATTCGCACTCACTCCGAGAATTAAATCCAATTATTTTAGAGCAAGATCTTCCATTGCGCAATACTGTTAAAATGGTCTGTCTTGAAGAATAAAGTAATTCCTAGTCTAATTTACAACGTAATAAATATAGTGTGGTGTTTCTGTTCATGCTTACCCCGATAATAATGATCCGATTTTTGTAAGTGTGTGTGTTTGTTTGTTACCAAAATCTGAACAGTCATAACAACATTGAAAAAGAAAATAAAATGAAAAAAAAAATAATACCAGAGAAATAATAATCTATTTGTTATAAAACATATTTGTCTATATGTCTGAGATCAGGTAAAAGACTATTTCTATAGAAATTGTGTAAAAAATATATTTTATTTTTAATTACACTGTTTATATTGTTCATACTGTTGTCCTCATCTTGGTTGCCGTATTCTCGACGTTTCGGCCCTTATACGCTCAGGCCTTCTTCAGGTAATTGGAATTTCAAACGGGACCCTTCATTTCGCCCACCGGAGTAGATTGTACTTGTTCCACGTGTCATACCTTTACGGGATGTCTCAATTATTATTTTTTTTCACCTCTGCAGTAGCCAGTATTGAACTCACAACTCTTTGGGTCAAGTTAGTGGATCTAACCAACGTCCAACTTACAACAGTCCGAACAATGTAAATAGTGTAAATAAAAAATACTTTGTTATATAATTTATATTGTTATATACCGTATCCATGAACACTAATGGGTATGTCACAATTCTCATGAATAAATTGGACACTAGTGTAAGTGGAGGTAATATGCTAAGTAGTCCACTAGTAGTGGTTTACCTACTTCACGCCGCTGGCGAGTATTGTATTTTGTTGATGTTATAAAGATCACCATTTCATTTCCAACCTACGTTTTGATTATTCCTCATTCAGTAACGTTTTACAACATTTCGGCGAAAAGGAAAACATATTGACTCTGTGCAGAGTAAATCTTTAAAAATGGGGTGTTATATACCGTACTTATGAACACTAATGAGTATGTTCCAATCCTCATAAATACGTTGGACTCTACTGTAAGTCGGGGTAACATGCTGTATAAGTAGTCCACCACTAGAAGTGGTTTACCTACTTCCCGTCGCTAGCGAGTATTGTATTTTAGTTGATGTTATAAGGATTAAAATTTAATTTCCAACCTCCGTTTTGGTTATTCCTCATTCAGTAATCCTTCCTAGGTTACAACATATACGGAAATAATCTTTTAGAAAATAACATATTTTACGGCTATCATTAATTTATATGACATTTTAATCTTATTATTTCAATTAATTTGTCTCTTTCTTCAGACACATTTCCAGATTTATAGCTAAAAAAAAAAACAAATTATTTTACATAATGTAATCATGTATGTTTCAGATCATTTAAAATTAGCTTCATGCTGATTGGACCAAATGAACTACCAATCATAAGGTGACAAATGAAGAAATTTTAAATAAAATAGGTTCGGTCAGCTAATCGTTGCTGGGTTAGTTAATGTTGAATTATCTCAGGTGCACCTTTTAACATAGATCTCAATACTTAATATTAATGGTTAACTAGGCAAGACTCGTTAACCATAACTCCGCGCTGAGAAACTTAAAACACTGAAAAATAACTATTAATAAAAATCAGAAAGAGGTTCTTGAAATTTTTGTACACATATTAAAAGCAGGCACGGAGAAACTAAAGCACACAGAAAGTTCGACTAGCTTAGCTGGAGACGAATCTCCAACTCATTACCGAAGCAAGCCCCCAGGTATATCTTGTGCTCACAATACATAGCTACTGATATACTCAGTACACATAGACGATAGGGAGTGTGGGACATTCCATCACAGTATAATCGTTTATCAAAATATATATTCTTAATAACCAGTTAACGACAGTTACCAAAATACAACGTTTTCTGCATAGATACATAACTAATTCCGGTATGTACAACATATTTGTGAGGTGGGGGGTGCTATATAAAAATAAAAAAGTTATAAAAATCTGACCACAATGTTTATTTACAATGTCTGAAAAATTAATATCTACATTATCCAACAACAGTGTTAATAGCTTCCTACATCCCTACATGTGATAGAATTAACGGTTGCCCAGAAGAAACTACATAATCAGCCGGACTACATAATAATTAAGTTATTTACTCCAACAAGCACTCACATAATCACGCCCTCATCCAAACATAACAACAAATACAAAATTCACACACAAAAATGCGAAAGACGTCGTCCCACTAGAAAACTGGACTGTCACCAAACAGAGCAGCAGAGAGAGGAAAAACCGGGACGATGAGCATACATACCCTAGTTAAGGTTGGACACGGTAAAGTGGTGTAATGGTTAGCTAAATCATTTACTGAAAAGTGAGTTCGATCTTCACTGGGTGTCCCTTGCTTTCAGCGTTGAGCCACGTCTAAGTTACGGTTAGAAAATCACCATAAGGCAACGGAAAAAAAATTAACTACTTTATTACGGACTAGGCTGACAATAGTCAACCGGAAGAGAGAACATTTTGACGCCTATCCGACTTCAATTCACTCTTTCACTCGACCCAAGCGCGCAACACTTTAGCTTTATTTAGTAACCCAAGCTTAGATATGGCATGGAGCGCACAGTAAGGATCGAAATTACCACTCAATCATCAATGATATATAGATTGATTACCATGACAAAGTTCCCTAACGGTTTAGTTATCAACCCTTTATATATATATATATATATATATATATATATAACTAAAAAATAGAGAGAAAATAAAGAGTCTGGAAAGAGGTATATATATATATATATACCTCTTTCTCTCTATTTTTCACGTTTTCGCCAGGGACTTTTACACTTGAACTCTTTAACTTTTTCCTTATTATTTTCTGTTATTGTACTGTGTTGTATAAAGATTTATTTTGTATTTATTAGCACTCTTTGCATTTTCTTTTTTATATATATATATATGTATATATATATATATATATATATATATAGAGAGAGAGAGAGAGAGAGAGGGGGAGAGAGAGAGAAAGAGTGAGTGAGTGAGTGAGAGCGTGCGATGGGTAAATTGTCGTCATTTTATATTTTTAATTTCGCGTTTGTTTCTGATTTTGTCGACTGCACTGTATAGTTGGGTCAGTGTTGCACAGACTGTCAGAAAAAGAGCACCGTGATGCAATTCCCTCCACCATAAATTTTACAAACGTCATGCTGTACCGCTTGGCTTTGCAAGTGTTTGGGCGTCAATCTGAGGGCAGTGCAGAGGATTAGGAAAGTGTCTGATGAGTCTAATGCGGATTACGAAAGTTCTTGGAGCGAGATCACTAGTGATGGTGAATCTATGCCTCCATTCATATTCTAACAGGTTCTCAGACTCAACACAGATGACTACATCAAGTGACTTGAGGAGGTAGTGCTTCTCTGGGTAAAGAGGGATGCTACTGGAAGACCCGATGTCTAGCAATAGGATTCTGCACCTTGTCATTCAAGAAGGAGAAACCAATTTCTGTGACCACATCACTACCTATCTCCCCAGTTTGCAACCCAATTAAATATTATGTGTGGGCCACAGTTGAGTTAGAGACCAACAAAACACCTTGTAACACCAAAGATGAACTAAAGGCAAGGATTATAGCAGCATTCACCAAATTAAACAAGGAGACTGTCCTGAAGAGATGCAGGAGATTCCGAAGTCGTCTGGAGACCAAGGTTGAAGCCAATGGTGATTTTATTGAATAAATTTACTCTTTCGTATTTCAATATATTTTTGTGTAATTTTGGTAAATATATATTTTAAAATGAGATGCCAGTGTTATTTTCCTTTTTGCCTAATTTAGACAACAATTTAACCATCGTACCCTGTATGTGTATATTTGTATATGTATGTATGTATGTATGTATATATCCGAATGTATTAGCCGTCGACAATGAAGTGAAAGAAGGTACGTTAGTTTTCATTTGTAGTAAGTACTGTTTAGCTTTCCCAAGTCATCAAACAGTCGTGAAAAATATCGTATTTCGTCTCTGGCTGTGTTACTATGGGAGTAGCAATCAATGAATATCAGTTATTTACAAGAGTAATTTTATATTTACAACATTCTAAACACTAATACAATTAAAATTAATGCAATGAAATATTTATCATTTACCAATTTATAAACAAAATAAATATTAAAACAATTTTTTATTAATAAATTTATAAACATTTACTAAATTAATAAAAATTTAAACCAACTATAAAGAAATCCGTAATATTCACCATTTTATAAATTTCGAATTAATTAGCAATTAGCCGATGCTTTGCCAACCAAATAAGCACTCAAATAAATAGTGTTTAATATTTTTGTTTTTATTTTTCAAGAAAAGCATCAAAATATATAAATTCCCTTTCCTCATGTGTTTACGTTTTATTACAATTTCAGTAATAGATTTTAAAACGTTAACATTACCGAGGCGTGAAGGTAGTTAAAATAATAGCAGCTTCAAGGAAAAAACAATCCTTTTAATACTTCGTTTTTTTAATGCCTCATGTTTGCCCAATATTGTTTTGGTGTGTTCATATGTATACATGGAATCCATGAAGATTAGTTTAGATAAAGTCCTTTGAAAAGCACAGAATACTTCGCATTAATCTGGCCTGAAATATTATACAATAAAAGAATACGCATTAAAAGCCAATTTAACATGATGGAAACATTCAGTAATTCCATAGATGATTTTAACCAAATATTTAGTTGTTTTTTTTTTATCATTTGATCTCAGGCAAGACAAGAAAGCCAGTAAGATACAATGGGTTACTGAGTGTTTCACAATATAAAAGAGGAAAATATATCATTGCATAGAGAGAACGATACTGAGTAGAAAGAACAATTAAATAAAAAGCATTAAGAAGATAAAGATAGACATTGTACTGAAATTTTTTAAGATCAAATTTGACTCGGAAGCACGGATCTGTCAAATATTTTCACAAGCAAGAAAAAAAGATTCATAGATTTCGGCCAGTATCAGGACACCATATTTTGTACAGTGGGGGCAGAATCCCGGAATATCCATATGGACTTTCCAGGATTCGGATCTATAATGTTCTGCTAGAGAACTCCTGGTGTCGGAGGACAAAATCCTCATTCAGGTGCATGAGGACATTCGGTTCAAGTCATTCGAAAAGGGCAGTTCATGTCAACACACACGCAAAAAAAAAAAAAGATTACTCCGAGAAAAATAATTACCGAAAAGTTTGAAACATCCGGAAAAAAACGAGAATGCTCTCTTTCCTTTTCTAATTATTTTTTTTTTTTCAGACGAAAGAAACTTCGCCCAAAAAGGAAAACATAAACCGGCAAAATAACAGCCGCTTATGAGCGGATCCTTCTGATATCCCCCATATTAGGCACACCAAGATTCCAGCTTCTGTGATGGCTTTAGTTGTAGTGAGTAATGAAGGCGCCTCATTTTACCTTTCAACAGGGCCCTTAATTTGTTCGTTCGTTGTTTTCTGTTTTTAGCGGCATATCAACCTCTGTGGGTTATTTAATGCCGAAATCTAAATATTTTGTATGCAATTCTTTATTGAGATATAAACGGTTTTAGTAATAAAAGTCTTACGAATTAACACATATTTGGTCAAGAACATGTGGATTCATACATTTTCCAAGAGGTATTTACAAAGAAGTCACCAGGTGACGTCTGTCGAACTCTCTGCTTTAGCAGAGAGGAACCCGGACGAAGCTTTGCCGAAAGGCAATGTTTCGTCCGGGGAGGTAGACACGGCCTGAACCCGTCTAGGCGGGTTCAAAGGCTATATTTTTGGCCGAGCCTACGGGCTCGGAGATACCCACATTAAACCGGCCTTGTGCCACATATATTCATCGTGGGTGGAATATTAAATACCGAGGTATTTGCGCGTAATTGATTATATTGAACGCAACTAGAATTGGAACACGACACGAGCCTTTATCTATTATACTACCTGCACATCTATGCTTACAGCACCTGGTATTCCCAAACGTTCACCCATCTATGTTCTAGCTGGCTCGACGTTGCTTAACTTCAATGATCTTATAAGAAATGGTGTTTGAACGGGATATAACCGTAAGCCTGGGTCATTGTCTACAGTGGAAATTTTTTGAAGCTCTGGATAGACCTTGTATGCGAATGAAGGTCAATATGTGTTTCAGCAGGACTCTGGAGAATCAAAACTAGAGAGTGGCTAATCTGTATAACCGCATCACACCAAACACGGGTTCACCTAACATGACTAGTTCTTCTTGTATATTTGTTGAAACTTGACTAATGCATGGAATAATAATACAACACAAAATGTACTTAGAACAAAATGTATTGAAACAAGAAAGTGTACACAATATTTACATATAGTCTTTTGTATATTCTTGGGAAGACCATTCCTGGAGAATGTGTTGACTTAGTCGCAGTCGGGCCGAGTCTCTGGATTGAATCTCTTGATTCCTCTCCTCGTCTTCCCGGTACCAACCATATTTATATGGTTGGTAATCCACTATGCAAATTAGGTGGATCCTACCACAACAATATTACATGTGGGGCGTTGCTGAACAGGAAAATAATCCACTTCTTCACAGTATGACTGATTCCCTACAAGCTGTCATTGCCCTAAAGTAATGCTCAATATCAATAAAGACCAGGCGTGCTTGGCAACGATTTCGGTCCCGCTTCGAAGACAATTTTATGGTTGTATACAATTACATTGAATAAACATTTAATACAATCATTAAAGCGTCTGTGTGCGAAGTTTTGTATTAATAAATATAGTTTTTTGTAAGACATAATTGCTTTTCTTACGGTCTTCAATGTGTATTCAAATATATTTAGCATCCAGTTTCTTGACCAGCAGGAAAATATCTGGAGGTGCCGCTAATGTAAAGAGTAGAAAGCATCAGAGGCTGTTTTTCTTACTTATCTTAATTATAATTATAAAATATATTTTCGAAAAGTGAACATTTCACTGAAATTGCATACAGTTTAAGGACACTGGCTAAAGTAATGTGAACAACATTTTTTCTAAATCGGTATCAACCCAAGCAATGCAGTAATGTCACTAAAACACAATGGGTTACAGGGTGTGGAAGAATTCGGAAGAGAATCAATAATGACGAGCAGAAAGAGAAGAGAGTAATCAAGACAGTAGATAGAGATTAAAAATGGATTTAAATTTTTGCAAATTAAAGTTGGCTGAAAAGCATGGAGCTGAAAGGGAGTTCTACAAGCGAGAAGTACGACAGAAGAAACAGTTAGCATAGAACTTACGGCTACATCGAGCCAGCTCATTTGAAAATTGATGACATCTCGACGCCAGTCTAGTGGTGCGCTTAAATTAAAAAAAACTCCAGGTACCATAGCGAAGATGTCATCCGACCTATTACCATGAACATATTTATACAAAAGACATAGACAGGTAATCTTATGGCGATGGGAAAATAACTGGAGCCGAGCCGCCAGATCAGGACCAATAATATTGCTGATTCTTCTTTTGATCTTAAGAGCTCAAGGTAAAAAGCAGAGGCACCGAACGATATGTGGCAGCAATATTCTAAGTACGGTAAAAAATGGTAGACTTATAGAGATGTAAGATACATTCTGGAGAGAAAAATTGCCTCACCCGATATCGCGAACCAACTTTCTTAGTAACTGACCTAGCGCCGGTTTCAATATCAAAAAGAGATTGGCGAAGAAGTGAACGAAAATTGATTTCAGGAAAATATTTTTACAGAAATGAATGCAGAAATATATTAGATGGACTGGGTTTCACTTTAATAATCAATTAACACGCTTTATAAGTGTTATAATCCGGTTCAATGTACCACGGTGATAGTCCAAGGTAGAACCAATAAAGAAGAACTCGAACACGTATATGGAATAACACAGATATATTACAAACAGGAATATATACAGAGAAGAAGAAAGTGTTAGTACGAACAATCAGGTTTAGTGGTAATTGTTCGAACGCGAATCTGTTTCGGACTGCCTCTGACTCGACTGACTGACCCGATCGCTCTGACTTACTGACAGACTCCTGACGGACTTCTCTCCAGTCTTCAGACTGAACGGTATTTAGTCACCCCCCCCGCTCGAGGGCACAAGGCCGGTTTAACGTGGGATCTCCGAACCCTTTGACTCGGTCAAAAATATGCCCTTTGAACCCGTAGAAACGGGTTCAGGGTCGGTTTACCTCCCCGTAAGAGACTCCGCCCTTCGGCGTAGCCTCGTTCGGGTTCCTCCCCGCTCGAAGGCAGAGAGTTCAACCGGTCAGCCAGTCAGCCGGTCGCCGGACTAAACTCCCTGCTTACTCTTGAGGCGCAGTATTTATTACGCATGGAATAGTCCATTATGTTATTATGGGTAAGGTCCCATAACAATAAGACAACAGTGGTAGCAGGTGACTACAATTTTCAGCTAGCACAGTTGAAATTAATAGGACACATAATTAGGGATGAAGGCTTTACTGATGACAAAAAGGGCAGCAGGAAGCAGCGAGACTTTTCGATGTCAGAGAAAACATTGGGAGGGGTAGTTAAAAGACAAATATTGCTCAGAACTACAAAGAATAGAGATAGTGGAGATCGATGGTCGACCAAATCCTGAATCGTCTGATTGTGTTACGTAAGTCAAGATCAATGAGAAGCCAGCTTTCCACTTTCAAAATTAATCGTTTATTTTGATTTGGTACCTTGATTCCAAAAGGAAGTCAGAGACGACACGAAGAAAAAGATTTTAACCAACAAAATTATACCTCCTTTCAAAGAGTCGCCGTCTGTATAGTGATACACATTGCAAGCAATTAACTAGAGATTTTACGTTATTTATTAGCTTAGCTGCCAATTTGAATTTATGTTTCTGTGGTATGTATTTTTTGTATTTATTCATGAATGCGGACTCGGATACTTCACATTAAATCCGGCCTTGTGCAACATTTGCGTGCATGGGGCGGTTGGTAGATATCCTGGAGTCGGAAATTCGTCTCTAGCTGTGCTGGTCAAAATCTGCCTCCGGGCAGAGAGGATAACCAGATGAGGATATGTTGAAGGACAGAGTCTTGTCTCAGAAAACAGCTTCGCGACCCCGATGTCTCTGGGGAATTTTTGGCCGAGGCTACAGTCTCGGATAACCCATATTATATTAGGCCTTGTGCCACATCTGAAGGCGTGGAGTGGTTGGTAGATATCCTGATGTTGGAGATTCATTGTGGAATTCACTTGATTCACTTATAGCAGATGACTACTTCTACGCGTCGCTGGTGAATTTATATGTGTTGTTCTTGTCCTAACTATTATCGCTCATTACTAACCTTCGTGTGATTATTCTATTCAGTAACCTTCCCTAGATTGCAACAAATATGAACTATCAGATGACAGCAATGCTTACTATAAGTACTAATTTCATAATATATGCAACAAATTTAATAAAATAATGAATTTGTAGCACTAAAGCTGAATTACCTGTCTATATTTCAGAGATGAGGTATTATGTACATTATTTACATTATTCGTACTATTGTCCTCATCTTTGATGCCATTATTTATTACAACGTTTCGGCGGTTGTATGCCCCGGCCTTCTTCAGGTTGTTTGAATGTCGAACTGAACCCTTTATTTCGCTCACTGGGGTAGGCTGTTTTAGTTCCACGTGCCATGTTTTTAATGGATGTCATTTATCAGTTATCTCCTGTTAATTTCCCTCTGAAAGTTCTCCACTGCCTTAAGAAAGAAATATAAAGGAGAGACAGGCCGCCCCCTCAAGGTAAGGCTTCAAGTACACCAGAAAGCTGTAACACAAGGGGAAGTGGAAAAATCAGGCGTGTCTGGCCATATATGGAGAGAGAAGGGAGATCACCGCCCTCTGTGGGATCATGTTGAGATCATAGACAAGGAACACCATTGGAAAATTCGTAAACTTAAGGAATCATCACATATGCTAGGCCACAAAAATAATATAATACCAGAAATTCATACACAGATGTTCTCAAGGACACATGGCACAGTGGATAAAGGCGTTGGTTAGATCCAGTGACAGGACCTAAATAGTGTGAGTTCAATACCCGGTTAAGGCAGTGGAGAATTACCAGGAGATAACTGATAACTGACATCCATTAAAAACATGGTACGTGGAACTAGAACAGTCTACCCCAGTGAGCAAAATAAAGGGTTCAGTTTGACATTTCAAAAACCTGAAGAAGGCCGGAGCGTACAACCGCCGAAACGTTGTAATAAATATGGTGACAAAGATGAGGACGATAGTCTGAATAATTTAAATAACGTGAAGCTGAATTATTTTAATTTTTATATATTTTGCTCTTCATTTGGTTTTGTTATAAAAACTAACGTCTTCTTCAGGTCGCGCTCTGAAGAATTCAAATTTAAGAAATATAGAAGTAAAATAAGACATATAGAAGGACAATAAGAAATATAAAAGGAAAATTCAGAATAAAAAATTATGAAAGGAAGAACATTCACCAAAAATTATATAAGGAAGAAAACAATGAAATACAGTAGAATCCATCATATCCGGAATCCCTCATATCTGCAATCCATCATATCCGGAATCCCTCATATCCGGAATCCCGTATGATTTTGATGTGAATATTTGAACTATTTGGGTGATACGTAACTGATTTGAAATTTCTGTTTTTCAAGAAATTTGCTTTCGTTAATTGCTTATGCTTATTTCTCCCCAATGGCTTGTATTTGTGCAAAAGATGATGGGAAGAAGAGGAAAAGAACAACCTTAGAGTTATCGCAAAAATTGGAAATTTTAAACAGACTAGACTAATGGCTGAGTCCAACATAGGAAAGTCAACATTGTATGATATAAAATCTCCAAAAGATTCTATTCTCCAGCATTCACACAGTCACAATGAACAAGGAAATAAAAAAAACATGATTGTGATGAAACCTGGACTGAAATTGAAAAAACTATTGAAAAGATTGTCAGTTTTATGGAAAGAAAGCCAGCATTCAGCTATGACAATTGCAACAACGCACGCAGAGTTAAAAAGTGTATTTCGTTTCAAAAGTTTCAAGAACAAAAGCAAAACGAAATGCGGTAAAAGTTGAGAATGATATTAGAAGAGAAAGAATCATCATGCAACAGCGATTAAAAAATTCTCGCTACATTATTTGTTTTGCGTTCGTGGCATACTTGATTTAATGAATGTTCATTAACATTACATAATTTATTTCTTTTTCCTTAAAATCAATTCCGTTATTTTTCACTCGCCATTAATTTATTTTGTTTACTATAAAACATTGAAAATAAATGTTAAACTTGATTTCAGTTCTTTTATTTTAATCTATGTATAACCACTCATATCTAAACTTTGTAACCAGTTCCTCATATCCGGAAGGCCTTCATATTCCGGTTGTCAGGGATTCTACTGTAAAGAGAATTCACGGGAAGTAATGAAGAAAAAAGAAAATAAGGAAGGAAATACGGAAAAAAGAGAAATACAAAGAAAGAAAGAAACGAAACGAAACGAAAAAAGAATGAAAAAAGCGTAAAACTATCACAATAAGGATGTTCTGTATTTTTGAATGTTTGTAAAAATGACTTATATAATAGTAAGTAATCAACAATGATTTTTTTATTCGGCAGCTTTTAAAGGCATATTTAAAATTACATTTTACATTCTTTCCATTTTTTTTTTTTTTTACAATTTAATAAATATTTAAAAAAAAAATCCTCCAGAGATCCCGAAAGCAAATAAATTTCACATCTTCTTAAATTCTCATTCTCTTAGCTCTGTGTACGGCCATATTTTTATAAACTTCATTGCCCTAAGACGTAAAAACAATTTGGCTCCTAATACAAAGGCCACCTGCAACGGATGTTTTCGCGTCTATTGCGCGACCTGACCCGACGACCTTTTTCAAAATTCACAATCGAGACGCTGGCTGGGGCTTAACAGTAACGCTAAAAAAAAGAAAAGACATCTGCTTCGAATGGTAAGAGCCATTGACTTTCCGAATTGCTGCTCTGTCCACCACCACTATCCTCCAGTTCATCCAATCGTACATCTGCCGGTGACTCCTCGAACATTCTGTGCCGGAGAATGTGGTTTGACCTTTAGACTATAGACCCTGCTCTGAAGAATGCAAATTTAAGAAAGAGAACAATACTTTCAAATAGAGAGAAAAATACACTAAAACCTACAGTAAAAGAAAAGAAAGAATATCAGAAAGTTGGCGGGGAAAATAAAGAAGAAAATAGAGAAAAAAAAAAAGAGAAATACGAAGAAGTTAGGAAACGAAGAACGATAGATAGAATGAATGAAATTCATGGAAAAAGAAAGAAAAGTACGCAAAATTATAGAAAATAGAAAAAAAAAATCGCAAAAATAAAGAAGAAAAAAGGAAAATAAACCGAAAGAAATAAAATAAGAAAGTAAAAAGAAAGAAAAAAGAAAGAAAGAATTAAAGAATAAAAGGAAAAAAAAGAAAGTCAAACAGAAACAAAAACGATAGAAAAAAGAAAGAAAGAAAAATAGTAAAAAAGGAAAGAAATAAGGAAAGATAATACATGTGAGTTTACTCTAAATGCCCGAAAAGAAAAGTAGAAAGAACAAGAAAAGGAAAAGAAAATACAAAAAAGAAAGAAAGAATATAGAAGAATACACTTAAAATACAAAGAAAGAAAGAAAGAAAGAAAGAAAGAAAGAAAGAAAGTAGAATAAGTTTGTTTATAGATAAGAAAGAAAGAAAGAAAGAAAGAAAGAAAGAAAGAAACGAGTGGAAAATAAAACGGATAGCCAATTTCGGAAAAAAAAAAAGTTTTGAAAAAAGAAACGAAGACAATACAGTTAACTCTAAAAGGCTGACACTTTGCCGAATTTATATTTTGACATCAGATATTTACTTTCGCTCATTTACAGCTTGAAAGTTACGTGTTACGTATGCCGAATTACAATTAGCTTATAAGAACAGTTTAGTTTCTAGTTAGTGGGAACAATGCTAACAACATAAGATACGCAGCTGATATTTTGCTAATAGCAGACACAGGCTAAAATCTGCAAGAACGCCTACAGTAAAGTAGTAAAGGAAAGTGGAGAGAATGGACTAATTTGTAAGAAGACAGAACATATGGTCGTGAGCATAAGGAACAGGCCATGAAGCAAGTTATGAACGGTAGATATGAAAATCAAGTATTTATTTCGCCTACATGCGAAGTGTTGTAAATGACGATGGAAAATTAAACAGCGAAACCCGAAGGCACCTTTGAATATTGACAGACGCCTTCTAAAAACTAAACAAAGAATTGGGAAATAAGAAAATCTCTATAGAAACAAAGAGATTTTAGATGCAATGTAATACCAATCCACCTATATGGGTGTGAATATTATATAATTTCTTCCCAGATGAAGAGGAGACTTGAAGCAACAGAACTCTGGTTATACGAAAGATTAGTGAGAACAACTTGGACAGAACATGTTTTACAGTAAGGTTCACCCTATACAAGACTCCGAGTCCCACTGTAGGTACAGGGTTACGCTAAAGGGTAGTTTATATCGATAGGAGGGGTTAATAACTCAAGATTTGGGATTTTGGAGTCTGTCTATATCTTCAAGGACACATGGCACAGTGGATAAAGGCGTTGGTTAGATCCAGTGACAGGACCCAAAGAGTGTGATTTCAATACCCGGTTAAGGTAGTGAAGAACTTTCAGAGGGAAATTAGCAGAAGATAACTGACATCCATCAAACATGGCACGTGGAACTAGAACAGTCTACCCCAGTGAGCGAAATAAAGAGTTCAGTTCGACATTCCAACCACCTGAAGAAGGCCGGAGCGTACAACGGCCGAAACGTTGTGATAAATATGGCGGCAAAGATGAGGACAATAGTCCGAATAATGTAAATAATTTGGGCTTTTATAGAAACAAAAAGAGGGTTTAAATGTTATGTAATATCAATCCTCCAATATGGGAGTGAATATTGGAGATGATTCCAGATGAGGAAGGGTACTTGAGCCAATAAAACAGTGTTTCTACGGGAGATTAGTGAGAACGCTATGGACAGAATATTTTTTACAATAAGGTTCACCTTGTACAAGGTTCGAGGTAGATGTTTCCGTTAAGGCCTGTTTTCTACGGATAGGATGGGAAGATAAAGGTTAACTCTAGACTTGAACAGGTTAATATCGTAGTCATCTCATAAACATCATCTTAGGAGTCTGTTCCACAGAACAGTGATTCGCGGGAGGAAGCTGTTCTAGTGGAACTTAATTCTCACCAATGGAATACGGAGGGGATGTAGTTAGTTTGTTACAATGAGAATGGCATGGCGTGTCCTTGCTGTGTAAGATAGATCTGGCGGAGCCAAGTAATTTAGTTCGTCTGAGCACTTGCCATGCTAATAACGATAGAACCGTGAAAGGCGCGCCACATACCGCCTGTCAGAAAAATGGAAAGTATAAAGAATCGGAAAGAGAGACCTCTATGGTATATAATGAGGAGAATGCTTGGAAAATTTGACACTCGCTGGACCTACTCTTGGGCAAGGGTGACAGCTGTAAAGAGTAAGCAATCTACATCAAAAGAATGGGTAAATAGATAGGGAAAAAGGAGCCGGAAAGACTAGGAAAAGGACAAACATTGCTCAAAGCTACAAAGGGGAGGAAGACATTATCCCCACATCCTGAAAGTACTCAGTTGTGTAATGTCTAAGACTAAAGAAGGAAATAAAATGAATCCTGGTATACGCCTTAAAATAATTCCTTTACTTTTAAGTTGGTACATTGGCAATAAAAGGGACCTGGATTTAGATGAAAATTTTACGGTACATTTTTCCGGAAGGCTTTCCAGAAAAGTAGAGGTAACTGAGTATATTTCAAGGCACATTTTGCGTTCGGATACCATCTTCCCCGTGTGATTAGATTCTAATTTATACACTGCGTTGCCCCCCACCCCACCCCACGAAGCTGTTTCCTGTTGAAAATTACTTCAAACTACTGAAATCAACAATGATTTAGGTTACATAACGAGGCAAGAAAGCAATATCTGCAGCAACCTTTAATTTTCGCACATTCCAGCTGTGGTTATTTTCAACTACCTGTACTCCATCTCTCTCCAGATATTTTTCGGCATTCAATTCTGATATTAAAGTGGCAGTTGATTTATCACTTAGATATTTTACGCATTTGCAAGTAATGCACAACATTCGTTTTTATCAAATTATTGGCCTGTAAGTGACCGATATAGTAAGAAGGAAAATGTTGCTTCTAGTGAACATTTTCCTGATGCTGGAAGGCCCATGTATAGATACAGCCAAACTTCATATATATATATATATATATATATATATATATATATATGTGTGTGATATTTCTATTATGAATCAGCAAATCTATACATATATATATATGTGTTATATATATATATATATATATATATATATATATATATATATGCAAGACCATTTCTCATATGAATCAGCAAATATTACATATATATATATATATATATATATATATATATATATATATATATAGAGAGAGAGAGAGAGAGAGAGAGAGAGAGAGTTAGCCCAACACACCTACCAAGGTTTCTCCTATGTACTATTTGCTGATTCATATGAGAAATGGTCTTATATATATATATATATATATATATATATGTAAGCAAATATATGGATATAGATCCGACAGTATGAAGAAAAATATACTGAAAAAACAAACAAAAATCCTAATATACGATTATGCTGTTTTAATGTTTAATGTCCAAGTCGGATGTTTCGGTCTAATAGACCATCTTCAGGACATATTCATAAAACATAATTAACGTAGACCATATACAATTCAACATGAAAAAGACGATGGACATAAAAGCAATACCAATCCAAACAGATAACTGAAATATTTTATAAGATCAGCGTTCCGTTTAAATATGATCACGTCGTCGTCACGTAGACGATATTGTGAAAACGTATTTCTAAAATTTGAGTATTTTGAATGAAAAACGAAAATAATTTTATTTTGATCTAAAACTTATATGGCTTCTTTAATATTTCCCCTTTTCTAGCAAGATTAATGCTCGGCAAACGTACATATAAATTTTAAAGCTGATCATTTTGTGTTCATTTTGTTTAGTTCATTTTTCGTAACAGATTTAATGTTTAGTATAAAGCTTAGAAAAAAATTGCAGTGTGAGATAGGCAAGAAGTAAGGCATGTAGCAACATCAGCACGGAAAAGGGCAACCCTTTAAAGGGAAGGAAGTGCAAAAATATTTTAAGTCAAGTGATAGCGATTGCTGTATGAGTCGTACGATTTTTGAATCAAGCACGGGCGACGCCGGGCCATGCTGCTAGTGGTAACTAAGTGTGTGGTGTTTTGGTGTAAGGAATACTGTAGTATGTTTCGATCAGTAATCATTGTTAGCTTGAGATAAGACAGATTGAAGACCAGCCTTCCATTATTCCCACTTTTGTTCTTTTGAATTATTCAAAATAAATATTATTTTCCCTGTGTTACGTAGACTTTATGAATTTAAACGTAGTACTAAATGGTCGGCAATATCTCATAATTTTACCGTTGAAATGGCTAGATGTAACCGTAAGTTCTATGCTAACAGTTTCTTCTCTCGCACTTATTCTGGTTTCTTTCTTCCCAGTCAAATTTGATCTTCAAAAATTTGAATCAAGAGTTATCTTCTGTCTTCCTAATTCTCGCTCTGTTATAGTTCTCAATCTCCTTGATAGTGATTCTTTTTCATATTTCCTAACGCTCTGTGAACCTTTGCGTCTTAGTGGCTTTATTGCCTTGCTTGTGGTGAAATGATTAAAAAAAATATTTTTAAAAAAACACGCATTTTTATTCTTTTATTGGACCGGACGATGTCATAGTATCAAACAGATACAGCCAACCCACGCGCAAAAATCAGTTTTGTCTTTCTTTCTTAACCAAAGACGCCAAACAAGCAGACGAAGTCGAAACGCGTTATCATTAAGAAACAAGTTCATCCAGTCGTCTCATTTCACGTATTTTATGACTGTGCGTACATAGTGTTGTTATTTAGAAATGTTAGTTTACTTTGTGACTAGAGTAGGGCTCGAACCAACCACTCCATAAAAACAGTCAACAAGATCTGCTACCTAACCAACCCGCCATCTCCAGATACCCGTTTTTACATATCGTGTTAATGTAAATTTCGTGAAAGCATATAAACAAGCGATCTATATTCACGTATAGAGTCTAATATAGACCGACGTATGCTCACCTAAGCGCAGTAACGTCCGTTCCACCGAATCACTTGGGGTTATTCTTTTTCGCCATTAAATAAACACATTCTAAATTTAATATATGCGACGTTCGCTGAGCATGCGCAGAAAGCAGATAATGGAAAAGAGTAAATGAACGATTTTTTTTTTTTTTTAACACGAGAGATATAAATTCATTTGCAAGCGAAAATAACTCTTCCGGCAAGAATGTTCAACTGTAAATAGCGAAAGATACTGCTTTAAAAACATATTAAAATAATTTTTATTTATTTTTTCCAGTGTTTAAGATTAGAGGCTTACTTCACTACTCTTGCAGAACATTTGCGAGTCGAGTAAAGTTTCTTACAGGAAATCCAACCGGGACAATCGATGCTTAACCGATTCAATACCTTGTCCTAGCGGATAAGAGGCTGGAGTCGTTGTGCTCATAACAGCACCGTCAAAAATCGACGTTCAAATCAAGATTCCATATGCTAATCGTCAACATAGTTTCGATTGTCTTCCAGTGCGGTTAGCTAATCCCCGTTGCAGACGCTTACACAGGCACATATGTGCTTGTTCAACACCCACAGAACCCATCTGTGATCTATACTGGAACTATGCTGAGAGGACATTAGTTACAGTTTCTGGGAAAGTGCGCGTTATCTAGCGTGATGGAGAGTCTGAACAAGGTTAACACGCTCAAAACATCGGTCACGATGACTTGTGACTTCGTGCTAGCATAATCATCGAAGCCTCTCAAATTGCAAATTCCACTCAAAAGGCTTGGGTCAATCCATGGTATGGTTTTCAGGGACTTTTCAAACGTGCCGCACGCTGGGATTACCTCTTCCAGACCGATAACATCAAGATGTCACCTTCCTGAAAAATCGATTATGATGGTAAGTTTCGAACTCAGGTCTCATGGTAAGAAAGAGAAATAGGTAACCTCAGTCGATGCAGTCATAAATATAAATTTTCATCAGGTTAGCCGAAAAGTCTAGGCAAGATATGGAGGATGTCAAGTGACATAATTCAATTTCTTAAAAAACGAAAGTGAGTAAATGATGGATTTTTGATGCGAATTTGCATTTAAATTATCTTGCTTTGGGATTGATTTATGCGTCATATATTTTAAATAGCGTGAGATTATAAATTTAACCGTTTTCTTTTAACTATGAGTAATTTCTATACTCATGTATATTGGCTGATGTATATTTATGAGAGTTCATAAATTTACAAATTTTGAAAAATTAATAACATTTTTGCTCATATATACTTATAAAATAAAAACCCGTGTATTTGCCTTGATAAAGTACCTCAGAGGGCAAAACGCGTCGGATAAGATAAGCTTTCATTTTACAGATATATTCTATCGAAATTTTATACATATATTTTAATATAAAAATCGCATTATTTTTGGCGCTACCTCGTTCCCGATAACCCTTACACATGACGTCGCTATAAACAGTTTCAGCAATTCAGATCAAGCAATCCAATATGACCTAGGTTAAATTTAAACTAAGGGAAGAAGCAAAAATGAATAAATTATTTTTCATAAATGTGTCCTGACCCGTCGATTTGAAATCAATAAAAGCAACAACAAGAGCGGATGTAAATGGATACATATTGTACATTAAACAATGTAATTTCCTAAGAAAAAAATAAAGTGGTAATCTAACAAAATGCTAGTTATATGATTTGTGAGTTTCATATATAAAAATTATAGTTGATAAATAAATAGCTTCTTTAAGAAACCAGTAAATAATTTAAACGTATAGACTTACTTGGTAAAGTAATATGCAACTGTGGACTAAAAGTCCTTTATATAAAATGTTAATAACTCTAAAAATCAACGCAAAATGTCAAAATACCAACTAAAACATAAATTATATTAAATTCAAATCAATCTTAACAACAGAATGATAAACCATATATGGTCAGCACAGTTCAAGTAAAATCTAAAAACACTGTCAAATCACAAGTCTGAATTGTAAGGTAAAAAGTACACTGTGTTTACATTTTACCGTTAACTCGGATATTTGGTTTAATAAAGCATTCTTATCAAAGATAATTTGCAATTTTTCATGTAAACACAGCAAATAGGGTTCATAGAAGGATCTAAATGTTCTTGCCATTTTGAAAATTTTCCATTTCACCTTAGGAATTTTATTATCGTCTTTCAAACTCCATAAATATTTAGAAAGTTAGTCTTGAAAGAATTCTTAGTACTACCAATACAGAACTGTTCAATCGTCGGATTTTCTATTGTATATATAGAACAATGATAAACAAGAGATTTAGTTAAATATTTGTTTGGCAATGGGCATGGGTCAGATAAGATTAAATCTTAAGGTTAAGATAAGCAGTAATGTTAAACAAGTAGATTTTATTGATGTTACGTTAGATCTAGTTAATGACATATTTCAACCTTATATGAAAAATAACGCCAACCCAATTTATATCCACCCCAATTCTAACCCCCGTCTCCATCTGTAATCAAACATATACCTTCATCTGCAAAGGGTAGACTTAAAAAGTACTCATTGGACAACGATGTGTTTGATAAACAGAGAAGTGTGGACAATAAAGTTCTAAAGAATAGTGGTTATAAATACGCTGAAATCAAGTTTAGAAAATATAATGATAGCGGCCTAAAGAAAAGAAATAGAAATAGGAAGATCATTTGGTACACGCACACATTTAGCCAATTGATTAGGCTATAAGTTCCTCCAACTGATTGATAAACATTTACCCCTCTTAGCAAAATATTTAACAGAATGTCGTAGAGTAGTTTCACAATGGAGGCTTGTATTTCACTAAGTCGGTCCTAAAATAGGTTCGACGTACAAAACGTTAGGAACTTGATATAAGAGGTAATGACGCAGCAATATAGTTGTGGTGGCTGATACTTTAATGACTGACTGACCAACTCACTGATCCCCGACTCCTTACTTTTACTACTCCTACTTATTATAGGTGGGAGAGTCTATTAACTATAGAATAGGTGTTCTCCACTATAACACAGAAACACATTAAAACTAAGAAAAGAATCTGTGACACGCAGACAGGCGCGGGTACTTAGGCTATATATATATATATATATATATATATATATATATATATATATATATATATATATAAAAACTAATTCGCCCCAAGCAAGCGAGAGTGCCACTATTACGCAATACCGATTTGAGACCTGGGTTCGAATCACAACATGGTCGATTTGTTGGGAAGGTGACCTCTCAGTGTGCGATACCTTTAAAAATAAGTGCAAACCACACAGGTCGTTGTTTTAAGCCTTTTGAATGAAATTGGGTCGACAAAATCTTTCGAAAGTTCGTCTATGGTTGAGTTCACAATTCATTTTGATCGAAATGTCGACCATCAAAGTTGATTTTTTCATTTTTTTTTCAAACCGGTAATCATGGCAGATTATGCACATAATCTCAAAAACTCTAAGGTCCGCTCACGTACAAACCACAGGTGAGTTCTCTGCGTGATGAGCCAAAACAAATGTGTCTGAGCAGGTGTCAGCGATAAGGATTGGCTAGTCGTTTTAACAGACAAGGATGTTAGGAAAATGAAGTTAGCTGGTCATTATACAAGAACATCAGTTGGAGATCTCATGCAACGCCTAACACAACTTACGGAGAACTGAGACCAATCTGAAACCAAGCTGAAACAAAAGCGATTGCAGTTGGCTGGCTACTGCCATCGAGCGGACGGGGAGGTCATTTCATCTTTATTCCTAAAGCATCTTCCTGGAAGTATCTTCTCACGAAAGTTGACTTACCCAGACATCATGGCTCGGGACTCAAGGTTGGACATTGGGGATCTGGGGACAACAATGTAGGACCAAGCAGTATGGAAAAGAATTGTTAATGGAGTTTCGTTCAAACCACAGGTAAGTCGAAAGATGATGATTATGATGATGATATATAATCATCACAGCTCTTCAATGTGGCTAGACAGACAATTGCTTCCAGCTGGGATCGAAACTCGACCGATTTGACATCAGTAAGAGACTCTTACCCCTATCGGTGCATGCTACGGAGAAAGGGAAATTTTAACGCATTATATATGTGATACAATCATTATCAGCTGCCAGAGTGCTCTATTCATTGCGAAGAGCTTATCACTGTGTCAGGAGCAGCCGTCAAATAAACTTTCCTCCAAAGTGGTCAACCAACGAACAGGAGCGTATATAGTCATCCACAGACGGACTGTTTTACTCTATCACAGCTCTTCAGTGTGGGTAGACACTCGATTGCGCTAATATATATATATATATATATATATATATATATATATATATATATATATATATATATATTCTCTTTATTTCTGTCTATATTTCTGAGATGAGGTATATGCACACTATTTACATTATTCGGACTGTTGCCAGAGAAAAGCAATAATAAAAAAAATTGCGATATAAGCTCTGCTAAAAACATGAAATGATAACACCAAAAAAATTGCAATATGAGCACTGTTAAAAATGTTGCTGAGACGTTAGGTTTATAATACCTAGAAATTCATACACAAGGCACAGTGGATAAATGCGTTGGTTAGATCCAGTGACAAGATCCAAAGAGTGTGTGTTCAATACTTGGATAAGACAGTGGAGAACATGGAGAGGGGAATTAACAGGAGATAACTGATAACTGACATCCATTAAACATGGTATGTGGAACTAGAACAGTCTACCCCAGTGAGCGAAATAAAGAGTTCAGTTCGACAATTCAACCATCTGAAGAAGGCTGGAGCGTACAACGGCCGAAACATTTTCATAAATATGGCGACAAAGATGTGGACAATAGTCCGAATAATATAAATAGTGTTCTCTTTATTTTTTTCTATTGGTTCATTTATTTATTTCTTCTTTCCTTTATTTTCTTTCTTTCCCTTTCTCTCTCCCTCTAATTCTTTCTCTTAATTTTTTGTCTTTTTAAAAAAAAAATTCACTGCATTTATTCTTTATTATTAATATTATTTTTCTTCTTTTTTTTCATTTTCTTGTTTTCTCGCTCGCCTTCTTTTCTCTTTCTCCTGTTTATTTTAAATTAAATTAAAATTTTAAGAATGGAATGACTACTATCCAAAATGTAGAAGGAAAAACCAGAAGATGGAGGTCACTCCGGCTAGATGAAAATGGAACAATATAGACGTCAAGCTGAACAAGAAATCACTAATCAGTGGGTAGTGCCTTAAAATACTTAGTTGTTGCGACAATTCAGCTGTCATATCACATGTTGAAATCTGCTCATCCAATCAAGTATTTCATCAAATACATATCAAAGGGTTCAGATAAAACTATTTTTGCACAAAGCCCCCAAATGAAAATTTATTTCTCTTTGATTTAAATTAAATTAAAATATTAACAAACGAATGATTCTTATCTAAAATAGAGATGAAGTAATCAGAACATGGAGGTCACATCGGCAATATCATTGAGTAATATAGGAATGCATCAATTTTTCCCTACAAATTATAAAAAATGATTTAAAATATATGCATGCATACATATACAGTCTAAATTACGCAAAAATTAAAATAACATTGACATCTCATTTTAGCAGATATATTTACCAAAATTACACAAAAATATTTTGATGAACTAAAGCGTAAATTTATTCCATAAAATCGCCATTGGCTTCAACCACAGCCTCTAGGCGACTTCGGTATCTCTAGCATATCTTCTGGGTGGTCTCCCTTTTTAAGTTGGTGAATGCCGCCATAATCCTTACCTTCAGTTCATTTTTGGTGTTACAAAGAATTTTGGCGGTTTCTCGATCAATTGCATCTCACACATAATAATCAAAGAGGGTGCAGCCTGGGGAGTTAGGTAACCAGATGTAAGGGGTGATGAGGTCTCAGAAATAGTCTAACAGCCATGACTGTGTTCTCGTGCTTGTGTGGCATGATGTAGTGTTATGTTGCTTTCAACAACTACATTCTTAACCCAGCACAGCACTACCTCCTCAAGGCACTTGATGTAGGTCTCCGTGTTGAGTTTGAGACCCTCGCCAACAAATTTGGGATTTATTTTCTTATACGAATGATCAAAGTGAGATTTCTGACCTGCCGTACTTTCCGTAATCAACATTACACTTATCCAACTCTTTCCAAATCCTCTGCAGACACCCAAACACTGAAATGTTCATATTGGATATTCCGGCGCAAATGCCAAGCAGTAGAGCTGGCCGTTTCCAAATTTCTGGAGGAGTGAATTGCGCCATGATGCGGTTTTTCTCACAGACGTTGCCCAACTTACTCTACTACATTGCAAAGTTGACAAAAGCAAAAACAGGCAATGCGCATGCGCAAAATCAAAAATATAAAATGGTGACAATTTCCCCATCAAATCGTGTACGTGCATTATTAGGATGTGTGTGTGCGTAAAAGAGAGAGAGAAATTGCGAAAAAGTGATCTATCCAGAAATATGTGAGATGAGAGAGAGATAGAGAAAAATGCAGAAATTTCTAATCCATTTGAAATATCTAGTTAACCGGTTCGAGGCTTTGATATAATGTAGCAGTCAATCTGATGGGACAATAATACGGCAACACGTCTGAGCAGACGATTTCCGATGAGGTTGGTCCGTCTGTAATGAAAAACTTTTGAGTGAACTTGTATATTTTGTGTCTGTTCTCATTCTCTATGAATATGAAACAAGTTTAGCTAGAGATTTGGGCATTCAATCGCAAGAATTTTTCGAATGATGAAGAAGGCATTCGGCAAACATTCAACGAAAGAAGCCCACAGAAAACTTTGTATACAGTTGATTTAAACTCGGCTGAGAATCCCTTGAAATGTATCAATTTTCTGTAAAGCTTTGAACGGGCAGGACACCCCAAAACGCTGGGGCCGTTGAAAGCATTCGCGACCAGAAGACCGACTGAGTGTACATGAATTAGAGCAGTTCTATGGATTCTATATAAAATATTCATCCATTTCGGATATCTTAATACCTGTTTCAACACTTTTTTTTCTAATAATGTTGGAAACTGCTAACTCAGACCTCTGCTACGTGGATAATCCATAGTATATTGTTACTAGTCTACATGTGCCGTCAAAAATGACTTGTTAGAAGGTTTTAATAGCGCGATATAATGTGACAAAAGACTTGAAACAATTTTAAAGGTAAACGAAACTCACAACTAAAATAGAGATCAACAAACCGTTTGATTAATCTGTTCCATTTATATATTTAATAGATAAAAATCAAAATTGGGATAAAACATCCAAAGATCATGTTTTAGTTCGATAACTTTCGATCGTTTCGAACAAATGAGTTATGATTTTGATCTCGATGTGTGACAACATATTAAGAAAATAACTAAATTAAAGTGAGCATCAATTCTTATTAAATAAACAGCATATATATATATATATATATATATATATATATATATATATATATATATATATATATATATATATATAGCAATACAGAGTGGAGCAAATATAATAATTTATTCGAAAATTATAACATAAATATATTATAAAATAACTACAAAAATAGCCATTTTGTTTAAACACTTCGATGCCTTATCAAGTGATAATGTTGAATAGCTATATATATATATATATATATATATAGCTATTCAACATCATAGATATATATATATATATATATATATATATATATATATATATATATATATATATATATGATCAAACACAGAGGTGTTGAAAAACATGGCTATTTTTGTAGTGATTTATATTTACGTTATAATTTTCGAATAAACAATATTATATAAAATCACTACAAAAATAGCCATTTTGTTTCAACACCTCTGGTGTCTTATCAATTGATGGTGTTGAATATATATATATATATATATATATATATAACTATTCAACATCATCACTTGATAAGACATCGGAAGTGTTGAAACAAAATGGCTATTTTTGTAGTGATTTTGTAACATTATAAGTTGCACCTTTAAATTATAATTTGCATAAGCTCTTTCTTAAATACGCAAGTCCTTTCGGCTTATTTTTAAATGTTATTGGTAACGGATGCAAACTTGGTGAGTGTGCAGTCGTAACGGTAAGGTTGATTTTTTTTTAAATTTAAGAGAGTGCGTTTTTTGTTTTTTTTAATAATATGGCAATTTGAGAATTTTTTTGTTGTAGGAGTTTGTCAGACAATGAGGCATGCAATAAATAGTTCAATAAATAGTGTAATGCCTCAGTTGTTATCCCGAAAATTTGCACTTCGAATAAGTTCTTTTAAATCAAATACGTGATGCAGTTCAATTTATATTATAAGGAATCATCCATACAAAAATAATTTAGTAAAGTTAATGATATAAAATGGCGAAATCCCTTCGATAATTTAATTTTAAGATAATTCCCCTGCCTGAAGATAACCCAGTGAACGAAATAAAGGGTTCAGGTCGACATTCCAACCACCTGAAGAAGGCCGGAGCGTACAACGACCGAAACGTTGTAATAAATATGGAGACAAAGATGAAGACAATAGTCAGAATAATTTAAATAGTCAACATAATACCTCATCTCAGAAATATAGACAGATACTGAAGATTGTTATGTTTTTGGTACATTTGACCCAAAAAAATTTTTGGCGGATTCGTGTAAGTCCAAATAGAAAATTATTCAGAGAATTTAAACAAAGAAATATTAACAAACTAGCTTAAAAGCTGCCCTATCGGGCGACATTTAACCTAAATCCTGTGGAGGGGTCTTGATTGTGCATTCAACTCAATATTTAGGAAGAAGTAGATGTTATAAGCAACAGTATACTTCAGAAAAACTCAAAATTAATCCCTGCATTTAAGTATTGCATTAATATTTAAGCTTACCTTTTAAAAGTTCAACGATAATTTTTCTGCCGCCACTTATTTTAAAGACAATTTGATTTGCGTAGAAGCTTACTTTCCGTACAAACAATTATTTTATTTCATGGCTGACTTTCGCTGGATTTCGCGATTAATTTCGATAATCCTCAAATTTATTTCGAAGTTACAAAAATTGTTATCGTAGAAATAAAATTCGTTGCACAAAAAAAAAAAAATCACGTAAAATATCGTTGAAATC
Source organism: Acanthosepion pharaonis (assembly GCA_903632075.3). NCBI lineage: Eukaryota > Metazoa > Mollusca > Cephalopoda > Sepiida > Sepiidae > Acanthosepion > Acanthosepion pharaonis. The sequence goes on along the minus strand of CAHIKZ030005503.1, from coordinate 80,890 downwards.
TATCGCAGTATTGAAAATTTGGGAATCCAAAATTTCAGCATTGCGGGTCTGTCTCCAGGCCGGAAGGATTTAATTTGCTCACGGACTCGGCCTGATTCCAAAATGGTATGATATGCTGGACTATGGCCTTTTTGAGTAATGTTGGAAAAGTGTGACAAAGTGACACACAGATGTTCACATTTATTATATAGATATATTGATACGAGATTTTAAAAAGCAGCCTTCAGTGAGGTACTTGCATATTGGTGAGATGGTAAAGAATACGTCTTTTTGCTACGAAATGTCACCGAGAATGAGATGGATGCTTTCAAATCTCAGGCAGCCTTTAATTATCCTCAGGTACATTATTTCGGGTGGCGATAATCCATTTATATATATATATATATATATATATATATATGAAATTTTAAGTTGTGATATATTTATGGGCTAAATATAAGATATAGAGCGTTTGTAAATATAAATATAAAAGTGAACTCTGAAGTTAACACTCAGAGGCGACAGGCGGTTTCAGTCCGCCAGACGATTGCGTCTATCATGAAACAGCCTGTTGCCTCTGAGTGTTGACTTCAATGTTCACTTTTATATTTACATTATCTATCTATCTATCTATCTATCTATCTATCTATCTATATATATATATATATATATATATATATATATATATATATAGTTAGTTAGTTAGTTCGCGTTTATGTGAGTTTGTGACCTTGCGTGAAGCTGAGGGTCAAAACTCATATCAACGAAAACTAAATATGTTAGCACTATCATTGATATTGAGCAGTTCCAATATAAGTATCGCGTAAATATATATATATATATATATATATATATATATATATATATATATATATATATATATATATATATATATATATATATATATATATATATATATATAGCAGCATGGCCCGGCGTTGCCCGTGCTTGATTCAAAAATTGTACGACTCATACAGCAATCGCTATCACTTGGCTTAAAATATTTTTGCCCTTCCTCGCCTTTAAAGGAGTGCCCTTTGCCGTGCTGATGTTGCTACATGCCTTACTTCTTGCCTATCTCACACTGCGATTTTTTTCTAAGCTCTAAACTAAACATTAAATCTGTTACGAAAAAAGAATTACGCAAAATAATCAGCTTTTTAAATGGACTCGTAACTGGAGAAACCGAATGAAAAAAGAATTTTAACAACAAATACTTTTTCACACCCAACCCAGTTCTGCGGAATCAGAATCAACGCTGAGTTTAAGCAAGCGAATGAGCCAATTGGAGTAAAGTGCCATACAGATTTAAATTTTCCCCACTTGTGACGAATGCAGCTATCGATTTTTTTTTTTTTGCATGCTAGCATGCTAATTAACATTCGTGTCAGTCAGCTGTTGGCTCTCACGCTGACCAATAGAATCTTCCTGCCTATTCGTGGCAGCCAGCTATAGGCTCTCACTCTGGCCCGTAGAAAATGGCCGCAAACTACATGACAACTGTCGTAGAAGCATGAAAAAATCGATTATTTCCACTATCGATGGAAGTTGGGAAATGCAAAATCGGTCTTGGCCTTCCCGCTAACTTGGAGCATGCGCATGTAAATTTTGGTGCAAATCCGTCGAAAATTGCGGCCGTGCACACACATCCTGCCTTTTATAGATAGAGATATGTATGTGTGTGTGTTTACTTATGGTAAAATATATATATTTACCAAAAAAAGAAAAGAAGAAAGTAAAAGATTACACAGAAGCAGGAGGCTAAAAAATTAATGGGAGATAATAACCCAAAGGCAAGCAGCCTTTGTTTTAAATTTGGTATGAAAACTAGGAAGAAAATTATATTATTGTAATTAAATTCAATTATGCTATCAAGCCTAATGACAAGTAGATACTATCTCCGCGAAATTCCGTGTAAAGATAGCTAGACTGAACATTTAATTTTATATGTGTAAGATTGCCTGTGCAAAGCATAGGAAAATATGTCAAGTTTAAGGATTGGGATAAAAAATAGATATCGTTAAAAATTTGGAACAATGTCAAACAAGGGAACATGAAATATGAAAGAAAGACGACAAAAGAGAAAGTGTAAACATGGAAACCTTTATTTTAATACCAACTAATTCGAAACAATGTCGATAATTAAATAACTAATAAAGAATATATTGTGGACTCTCCTATCATATTCGACGTATGAGGGTCAAGCAACTCAGTTTCTAGGAATTGACAACCCAGAAACTAGCGCATTATTTGATTATAGTGGTGAAGACTTTGTGCAGAAACAACCTTACTTTTTGAAGGGTCCAATGCAAAGACCTTGTGCATTATGTGCCACAAGGTCACCATACAACCCTCCGCAGGTTTTGAAATCAGAGTTGTCCTTCTCCTAGACCAGTTGACATCCAAAGCTATAGAACCCAATCTGTCCTGCTATTTACCCAAAGCTGGGGGGAGAAGAAGAGGATTAATACCTTTCCCAAATGTATTAGCACGTAAGTGAATGTTATGGATTCGACTGTAATTCGAACTCAGCCTTCCCATTCCTCAATCCGGGAGAATATATATATATATATATATATATATATATATATATATATATATATATATATATATATATATATATATGTGTCGGTGCGTTTATGTAACACGTCCCTTTATGAACATTTGCTTTCATGGAAGATTAGTCTGCAGAACGAAATACCCGCCGCATCGAAATCTATTGGGCATATCTTCTACCGATTGCATTCTTTAATCGAATGGGTAAAACAAAATAAAAAAATATATATATATATATATATATATATATAGATAGATAGATAGATAGATAGATAGATAGATACACCTAGTGAGCCAGACAAACCTAACTAAGTTTCACCTAAACGGATCCGTTTAGGTGAAACCTAGGTAGGTTTGTCTGGCTCACTAGGTGTATCTAGGTCTGCTCTACGGTTGTATTGAGCTCTTTTGATAGTTAGTTGTTACTCGTATCGGGGTTTTTCTTTGGGCTTCAGACCTGCATCTGTGCGATTTTTGTCGACAGAAGTTCATGTTTGTAGCTTTTTCTTTTTTTCAAACCTTTTTTCCTCGAGATTGACTTGGTTAGCAAATCAAAATTTGAGGGTTTTTCGAAACGAGTCTAGATATCTTTCTATCTATCTATCTATATATATATATATATATATATATATATATATATTTATATATATATATTTGGTTGGATAGATGTGAGTTTGTGACCATGGGTTTCACGCTTTAGCGATCGTCAGACAAACTGATTAATTTTTTTAAAAATTTGGGTTTATGTAGATTATGCGTGTATTGGTGTTATTGTGGAAGTGGTGGGGGAAACTTCGTCAATTATGTCATCGTACTAACGCAAACATCGATGTATGCAGACACATATACATACTTGGTCGTCCGTCGGGACTCATACATATATAAACATATGTGGGTTTCGGATATGACATATGTATGTATACGGGTGGTGTTGTGTCTATACACTTTTCACATAATCTAATGGTGAGATTCGAACCCGGGTCTCTTTGTCAGAAACCACACGACACCTTACCCATATAACAATGATAGACAATTAATATCGAAATGCCAACTATATTATCTTAGGTGTGTAAAATACCTACTTATTAAAATAAATGCATCATGTTTTCGAGAAATGTTCAATTCCCTACAACTGAAAGAAAAATGCTCTCTACCCTATTAAATCACACGCACACGTATATATATATATATATATATATATATATATATATATATGCATAGAGGCGAGAGAAAACGAGAGCGCGAGGAAAAAGACAGAGACAGTATGTCAGAAAGAGACAGATGGAGAAGGTCGGCAAGAAGTGGCAAATGAATTAATAAATGGGAGAATAACGGAAATCTAATTAGCCACACGGAAGGCCATTATTATCATTCAGTAATTGACATTTTTAAGTTGTTCTCCACAAAATGTACATGGCTAAGCTATAGTTCGCATTCGGAATGGCGCCCGCGGGAAGGATGAACAGCTAAGATTCTTTATTTTCTCTTATTTTCAACAACTGTCAAAATGAATTATCTCCCCTTAGTCTTAACACCACCTCTAAAAACCACGCGAGAAACACCCCACCACCACCAACAACAACAACCATAATGATAATAAACGGAAGTGAAAGAAGAGAGAAAGTTACGAAATGTGAAATGGAAACACGAGATAAGGGAGAAAATTTAAATATATTTTTCGAAAATCTCCTTCAGGCCACAAAGAAGACGCATGCGCGTTACTATCTCATGCTACCAAAGATTTGGCCGCTTTATTTGTATTAGGTATTAATCCAAGAACTGAAAACGACTAAAATAATAATAATAATAATAATAAATTGTTCTCACCAGTACAGCCCACATCTTAGAAAGGGCTTTGTCTATTCCAATGGAAAATACCATGATGCCATTTCTAAACTAAGGTCCCTGGGCGGGACCCGGAAAGAAATGGGTACACATCAGAAATCAAAGGGAATAATAATAATTATAATAATAATAATAATAATAATAATAATAATAATAATAATAATAATAATCGCCATGAATATAATTATATTATAAGTGGTTTTTTTTCAAATTAATTTATCAAAACTTTGAAATTTTCCTCCATACACAAATATATATATATATATATATATATATATATATATATATATATATATATATATATATATATATATATTATCATTTACATTATTTACATTGTTCGGACTTTTGTCCTGATCTTTATTTTCAGATTCATGACGTTGCGGCCCTTGTACGGCCCGGTTTCTTCAGGTACTATACGTAAATATGATAATAGAGATGAGAACAACAGTTCGAACAGTGTAGTGCAAATACTTAAAATACCTCACCTCAGAAATATAAACAGAAATCTTATCATATCTATCTATCTATCTATCTAGCTATCTCGGTCTAGTCCAAGATATATGTTCACCACTGTATAAAAAACAATACAAATATTAGATGTTTTAATCATATTGAAATAATCAGTATCAGTAAATATTCTTTAATTTAGGAACAAACATTAAATTAATTTTGACAATACACAATAATTACAAGGTACCACAAGCTGTAGACACGATATTAAAAGGCACACATAAAGCAAAACGAAATGAAAAAAAAAAAAAACAACTCTCAACGACGCTTGTCGAGGTGTTATTTGTAAAGCAGCAAAATAATACGAGACGTACGTGTAAACACAGCCTTACGCATGCCCACTTTCTTGACAAAAACTATTCTTAGGTTATGCCTGATACAAACCATGATTCTTCAGAATGAACAAGACAATATATGTTCATATTTAGCCCGGAAACCAGGACCATGGTCCCAATCGAAAGAAAACGACTACAGAAAATCTAAGTACTTAAATCTAACTTTCATATATCTGATCTTAAATATCGGGACTGATGCTATAAAAAGAAAACTATAAAACAATTTCAGCATTTAATTTCCTTCAAAGTACTCTCTTTCTGAAGCCACAAACTTTATTCAGCGCCATTTCTATTGATGGAAACATTCCTGGCAGTTCTTTCCTGGCATAGTCAGCAGCTGCCTCATTGAATTCTCTTGGATGTCTTTAAATCCTGTTCCTTTCGATTGTTTTGGAGGAGTAGAGATCTGGAGAATTTTCGATTGTCGGACATGGGGACTGTTTGACATGTTTAGGATTATGTTGATGGAACCTCTTCGGTGTGGTGAGACGACTAATTTTCTGCTTTAAATTGAGTTTAAAAATATCTCCAAAACTATGTAATTGACGAAATCATTTTTATTTTTCAAAATACAAAGAATTCTCTTTTCAAAGGCTTTGCTTCGTGTGGTTTTGAAGTTCCGGAGTATTTGTGAATTGAAGCCCTTGAATTCATTTTTCGGC
>CAHIKZ030005503.1:67500-70000 GCA_903632075.3 Acanthosepion pharaonis | reverse complement strand
GTTAAAGATTGAGGCAAATATCTCTCTGCATTGTATCCGTAATTATTCATAACGCGCATGCGCACGCACGATGGCAAAAATAAAAAGGAAGACGATTTTCTAAAGGTAGGAAATAAACAAGACAACTTGAGATAGCAAAAAAAAATAATATACAAAATATTACAAGAAGATTTTTATTATGGAGGGTTCGGATCGTGTAGAATCGACCTTTGTTTATTGATGTCATAGGGTGGATCACATTCAGAAAACTTTTTTTTTTCTTCTTCTTTTTTCGAAAACGAAATATTTGATCAGATTTCTTCGTCGTTTATTTTTCAATTCGTGTTCCGCTGTATTGTTCATTTCTCGTCTTTACTAATCAGTCTTTTTACAATATCTCCATCACACCCGTTTGCTTCTTATTTTACGGATTTTCTTTTTCCTTTCTTCCGTATGTTTTATCGCCCACGCACTCACATTTTCTATATTCATTTTTGTCGGCTTTTGAATTTGTGGCTTTATACTCAACGAGTGTCCCTATATGAGTTTTCTCAACGTTCATATCAGTATATATATATATATATATATAATATAAATTAATTGATTTAAAATATGTTTTTTTCGCTACACAGTTCTAACCATGTTTCAAAAATGGAAGCTAAAAGCCCCGAATTTAATTTTGTGATTAAATTAAAGACATTAGTTCCATTTCATCCTCAAGCGAATTTTGGAGTAACTTTTTAAAATTACTGGGTTTTAGATACACAGCTAAAACAAAATTCATGTTTCCAAGGTTACAGATAAATCTATTTTTCTAGACAGGGGTGACTGGGTTTTCAATATGTCTATAATTTAATGTATCAGCTATTGCTACGTTGGGTAGTGGGAAGGGATGTATTTTTCAATGAAATCTAACTTCCGTTAAAAGCCTGTCGTCTAGATTTTTTTAAAATTATATTGTTAACTGCTAAAATTCTTACGCCATTTTTTTCTTTCGTATATTTAAAGATTTCTTTTTTGTTTAGGTAAGAATACATTTTATTTAAGTACGATTTGAAATATTTTTACTTTTAATTTTTAATATACTATATTTCTTTCAAGAACAAGAGCACTATTTTGTAAAAATAAAAATATCTATAAGAACACCGGATTATATATCTTGCTTTTTCTTATATTTATATATATATATATATATATATATATATATATATTATCAAATTTAGAATATCAACCACTTCCGGTGGAGTTGATCTTTATGGGCGACTCAGGTGTAATATTTCTAACTGTGGGGTCTACATTCGCGCTCGCCCCGATAAGCAACCCGCAAAAGGATCTTTTTTAAACCTATGGGATTTTAAGTCTTTCAAATTCTTTTTGTTCCATTTTTTGACAAAGAGCTCTCCGTGGATCTATATCCTCCCGAAAATTTCATACGGATTACCATATTATGTTATTCTTATATATATATATATATATATATATATATATATATATATATATATATATATATATATTAGAAAACAGACAACTTTAAAGGTCCATTGATTATATTTTATTTCCCAAGGAAAGTGGGTTTTTCCTGGTTCCTCAGATCACATTTACAGAGGAAAAATGTTTTAAATTTACGTATTATTTTTATACACTTTCGAGGTCTAGTTTTAAGTTGATGTAAGGTGCTAGAGAGAGGGGGAGGGGGAAGATGACAGATATGGTCGAAATTAGAGAGGGAAGGGAGAGACAGGAATAATTTCAAATCTATTTTTATTAAGATATTTAAGAGTAAGGAAGCGGGTAAGGACCAGACATTGATCTATTTAAAATATAATCTCACAGGAAACTGGGCAAAGAGAAAAAAAAATAAAGATGTAAGAAAGCAAATATGGAAGCACGGGTGCGAATAAAAATATGGGGAAAGAAGAAAAGGAAGAATAAATTAACATATATGGGCATATTTTGGTTAATTTGAAAAAAACGTAGATTGATATATTTTGCAGTTAACATTTGACATTCATTTAAAAATGTAAAGATTATCAACAAAATAAACTAGGAGAAAATATAATGTGAATATAACTTAAACAAATAATAAATATTAATGTTATTAATATTAATAATAAAAAATTAGGAGTTAAATATTTATGATTAAAATCTGAAACTTTAAATTTTGAATCTTAAATTCATAATTTAAATTTAAAATATAGAATAACCTTTTTTTTCAAAGTTATCGCAAAGAATTATCGAAAAGTAATATCGAAACATATTGAAAAAATATAATATCGAAAAACATTTCGAAATGAAACAAGATTTAAAAGTAATAATAATATTATTTTTATAATATCGTAATAATAATAAAAATAACAGCAATGAAAGGAATAACGGTAGATGTATAATGAAGTAATATACTCTTAAGGTGTGTTATATTTATGGGATAATATGCTCAATATCAAAGATAGAGCACTTTATCATATAAGATGTGTAAATAAAAAAGTGCACATTGAAGTGAACACTTAGAGGCAACAGGCTG
>CAHIKZ030005503.1:12500-65000 GCA_903632075.3 Acanthosepion pharaonis | reverse complement strand
GCGACGTGAGCATTCGTGTGTAGATGTTATGAGTTGTTGTGTTGCGGTATGATGAGGACCTTTTGGACATATGTTTATATGAACATTTTACCCTCTTTTGGTGTCAGGAATTCACCCCCAAGGCTTGGAAAATATTTTTGATACACCACGCATATATATATATATATATATATATATATATATATATATATATATATATATATACATCCAAGTACGATGAGAACGAACAGAGCACACTTCCAACGTTCGTAACATTTAATTTGAAAGAGGGCTCAATACATAGTTGAGCAATATTAACATATCATATACTTCACCAATAATACTTATAGAAAAAAATACATCACTATTTAAATATTTTTGGAGTTTAATGATGATAATAAAGCTCCTAAGGTATAATGGAAACTTTTTAAAATGCCAATTAGATGTAGATACTTTTATAAACCCTTTTTTTCTGTGTTTACATGAAAAATTGGAAATTATCAGGTGCTTTGAAAAAATCAAAGATCGGAATTAATGGTAAACTGTAAACACAATCTTTTACCTGAAAATTCAGTTAAACTTTGGAATTTGACAATGTTTTTTCTGAGATTTTAGTTGAACTGTGTTGCATCATATATGCCTTATTTTTCTATTTGTGTGATTATTTGGGTTTAATTTAGATCTGTATTGATTCCCTAGTAGCATTATTAACATCTTATACGGATGTATTGGTATTTAGTTAGTATTTTTGATATTTTATATTGAGTGGTTAGCATTATTATCATCTTATATGGATGATATTTATTTAATGGTTGCATATTATTTAACAAATTGTTCTATAAGTTTAGATTATTTACTAGTTTCTTAAAGAGGTCTCTTATTTATTAACTCCGACATATTTATGTAGAAAATCCACAAAGTTGGGCATTCGGTTAAGTTACCTCTCTACCCTCTACCGTTTATATTTTGTATGAATGTTGCCTGTATGGCATGTGTGAATTTTATGCAACCATCTGTATCAGTTTTTAAGTTAATGTCTGGCTTCTTTTAGATATCAACTCCTGGCCATGACACATTTTTAAGATAATAATTTCATTTTTTTCTTATTCTCTAAGTTTAATTTAGTTTTAATTTAACGTAGGTTATATTCGATTTAAATTGAATATATATATATATATATATATATATATATATATATATATATATATATATATATATATGTGCTATATATATATACATATATATATATATATATATATATATATATATATATATATATATATATATATATAAGGTGTGGTATATTTATGCTCAATATAAGAGATGAGAGATGGACGCAATCGTCAGAACGGCTTGACGATTGCGTCCAGCATGATGAAACAGCCTGTCGCCTCTGAGTGTTGACTTTAATGTTCACTTTTACATATATATATATATATATATATATATATATATATATATATATATATTGAGACACGTCTACTTGAATAATTTAGACACATTTTGTTTACTTATTTTCAGTTTGATTCTTTTAATATTCAGGGATAAGATTTTTGGTGTCGTTATTAAAGAAAGAGAGGAAATCGCTGTGTTGATACATATTTTTTTTTATTTCGAGTACTTTCGAAATAGCACAATGCCATCATCAGGGCGTACATTTCAAGACAAATATTGTACTTTTCATCATTTTTAAAGATAAAATGTCTCTGATCATTTTTACTTATCAACGCAAGTGAATACGTTATGGCTTGACTACCGCTTCAGGGGAGGTAACTAAGTATGGATTTGTCGAAATTGTTTAATAATTAAGTATTAAAACTATTAATGCAAACTTTGATATTTTAAACTATCTATTGTTCATATTTTAAAACATTTGTGCAGTTTCACAATTAATTTTTATTAAAGTTTGATTTCAGTTTATATATATATATATATATATATATATATATATATATTGAAACTGCTTTTCTGATCAAGTCAAATATTGTAGTGTTCATTATTGTCAAAGGCAAAACTACTGTGTTCATCTAAAAGCTAAATTTCTTATATGTGGAGTGAAGAATGCTGAATCAGTGTGTGATCGCTGACACCGTTTAAGGGGAGGTAATTAAGTATCGTTGTGGAGAGTTTTTTTTACGAAATAAGTAGAAAAGCAACTATTAGTGCAAACCTTGGCATTTCAGACTATCTATTGTACATAATTTAAACCAATCGTGTAGTAGTCATAATTAATTTTTGTTAAGGTTTGGTTTCAATTTGTTTTAATATAGATACCTTCGAAAATTTTTACTTTACCCTTAAGTATGGAAGTATTTTCAACAAGAATTTTTCGGAATTGCTAATGTGGACAGGTATGTTGCTGTAAATGTTCAGAAATGTTGGACATATCCAAATGAATGGATATATATATATATATATATATATATACTTGTACTTGTAAAACCTGTGATGATCCATGCCCTTTCTGCCTACATGAAAAACATTATTAAGTTTCTAAATAGTGAAAATTTATTAAACCATAGACATGAGTTAACGGTTTTCTGCCGACACAAACAAATTTTCGCATTAAATAATTAGCATAAAAAAAATTAAATTTCATAGTCTAATAAAAGGTTTAAAAGCTTAACCCAATATTAAGATAGAAAAACACTTAATGAAGTCGTCAAAAAAACGAATTGTAGTTCAGTGCGACGCGTTTAAGTACGAAACAGCACTTTATAAAAAAAAATAAAATAAATAAAAATAAATAAATGAAATAAAACAAAATTCTCTAGACACTTAATGACATATTATGGTACAAAAAGCTATGTTTCGTTGTGACTGAGCAGACGATGTGAGCACATGAATGCCATCAGCCACTTTGAAATAGATACCCCCACCCTACCTCAGCTTGACCTCTTTCTGAAGATGACTGATATGTGGATAAAAATTATCTCTTAGACCCCTTACCAAAACGGTCGCCCTAGCCGTTTCCATAGTAATTAATTTTACAAATGAACATGCCTATAAAGATGCGTAAATTTCAAGATTGGTTATTCCTAAATTTTTGCTTGAGGATGAAACAGGGCTTGATACTTTAATTCAATTTAATTTTAATAATTATATTGAAGTTTTCGCATCTCGTTTTTGAAACAGGAGAACTTTTATGTAGCTAAAGAATCATATTTTTTTAAAAATAATTATATATATATATATATATATATATATATATATATATATATATATATATATACAAGTATATAATTGGTGTTTATTGTAGTGATCTTATAACGTATTTATTGTAGTGATTTTATAACATATTTATTATCACTTGATAAGACATCGGAGGTGTTGAAACGGAATAGCTATTTTTGTAGTGATTTTATATCATATTTATGTTATAATTTTTTAAAATAAATAATTATATATATATATATATATATATATATATATATATATATATATATATATATATTACTTGGATGACTAATGACTAAAAAGCATGATTAATAATTTAAATATACATATATGTGACATAAATTATTAGAACGGTTTGAGTTAATCATAAGTAATTCATCGAGTCTAAGAGAACCTCATTAGAATGCAGAAAGCACTGGACGGGCGTTTAGTTCTATACTTAGGACTCATCAGCAGTGCGCATCCACTACTGAGAAGTGAACCCGTTTCGATACGTCTCAAGCGTCATACGAACTGTACCAACGAGCCTCGGTGCTTTCTGAATTCTATTGAAGTTTCTTCTAGACTCGATAAATTACTTATGATATGTAAGTGTGTGTGTGTGTCTATGTATGTGTGTGTATGTGTGTGTGTTTTTGTGTGACTGGTTACTCATTTCCCAAGCCCACCTGTCTACTCTTCCGGCTAATCAATGGCACTTGCTTTTTGACGGACAAAACGCTGAGTGGACCTAGTGTGCACTCGAGATCTGATATTATAAATATTTTACGCTCAAACTTTTGGCCACTGAAACTTGTCACTTTATGCTAGATGAACCGTCGATGATTTCCGAAAAGTTTCGTCAATCCAATTTTACCCAAAAGAACTTGTTTAACCCGTCGCATGGTTTTCAGCTAATTCCCAACTATGACGCATACTAAGTCTTCTCCCTAGGCTATTAATAGTGATCACATGTTTTGAATATTGTGAGAATCGAACTCATGCTCGCATTACTAATGCTCTAGCCACCCACGTGCATATATAATTATATATATTTTTATATATAGGCAATCATGTCTCCTCACAGATTCCTTTTTATTTATCAGCTGTGAATTGCTATCAGTTTTTTTAAAAATACTGGAGTGGTTCCTCCCCGTATTCTCGACATTTTATAATTCATTATTTATCTGAGAATTGTTGTGTGAACCCTGTGTCTTCTGGCAATTAACTCCATATTCATTATTATTATTTTCTTCTTCTTCTTCTTCTTCTTCTTCTTCTTCTTCTTCTTCTCCTCCTCCTTCTTCCTCTTCTTCTTCTTCTTCTTCCCCCCCTCTTCTTCTTCTTCTATGTTTCGCATCCCTTCAGGTCGTCGGTGATCGTGGCTCTGTACAATTTCCTTCTTTTTATAAGTCTTAATGAATGTTGTCCTTTTGCTATCTCTTCTTAACCCTGTGTGACGTCGTACCCCGGTCGCAGCGCCAACTGTGACGTTCTATCCTGATCTACCACGGCGCCAGTTGTGACGTCCCCAAACAGCATCAATTGTGACGTCCTCGCTGCTCCGTTCGGGTGTCGCTGCTCCAAACGTGACGCCCGCCTGTCGCGTCAGTCGTGTTGTCTCGTCCTGTGACGACCAACTGGCTTGGTATCGGTCGCGGCACCCAAATGTGACGTTCTAACCTTTTGGTGATTCGGGTGGGAATCTGGTTAGATTTGATATCAGCCTCGTCGTTCCCAACTCGCTTCCAACGCCTGGTTACCAAGGTAACTGCATTGATCTCCAGTCTGCCGACCCACGTTGTGAATTGATCTTAGGCAGACGAGATCGAACAGTGGTTGGGGCCGTAATGCAAACTGAGTTCAACGGGGGTGATAACACACAAATATGCATAAAAGAAAATAAAAGGAAAACTTAAAAAGTTCAAAGTATCAAAGAAAAAGGTAACAAACTTTACGTCTAGTTGTTCGATACATAGGACTGCATCTATCTCCCGACCGTTCTGTGGATTGTGACACGTCGATTTCCGTTAGGCAAGTTTTAACGCTTCAAGTTGATTGCTCTCTAAGAAATTGGTTTTTCGGTGTGTCTTCGGACGAAAGTCGAAAAAAAAACTTATTTCTGTAGTCTGGTTCTAAGTCGCTCTTCAAAATAATTGTTTTTGGGTTGAAGAGGAGTCCGGAATTTTGCGTGAATCTTGGTCAGCTATCTCGAGGCGGCTTCAACTCTGGAAACTCAACTCTCCGCTGGAGTCCGAACTGATTTCTGCCTGTTGGGGCCTTTTTTTTATTGACGCCGATCAAAACCGGAGTGGTTCTGTTGGCGTCGGTGTGTTTCTAGATAATTCTAAATACATATCCACCTCTTTTATTTCTGCTTAGGGATTTTCCACTCTTTTCCATTTTTGGTAACCCCTCCTCACTCCCACTTTCTCACCATACCTCTGAGGGGCGTGAACTACCCTCCCCACTTCTTCGTAGCAGCTTCTCATACTTATACTCTGGATGGGGCGTTGACAGCCTTCTTCGTGCGTCACGTGATCACTCTCGGCCAATGAGGTCTTGGTCGGGTATCTTTCCTCCTCCTTTGTGCGTCACGTGATCACCACCTGACCAATGATGTCTTAGTCGGGCGTGAACAATCCGCGGCTTTGTTTCGGGAAAAAAAAAATACCTTGCTTAACTAAAAAAAAAAAAATTAATTATTTCTTCTCTTTCCTTTTTCTTCCTTTTCAATCGCCGTTATCATTTCTCTAGCCACGAACGGACAATATGACAACTCTTTGTTCAACACGTGGTGTTTGTCAGGTAGTTTATCGCTAATTTATCAAGATGGTTGGTTTTCTTAACATGGCTTCAGAAAAGAAATATCCCCAAAATTTTCAGTCAGTCTGTCGCCTCCAAGGAAGAAATAAAAACACTTCTGGTTCCCATTCATTTTCCTTCGGTACATATGTCTGATAACATCATTTTATTATCGCAGGGCAAAGTGGTTTCGTCGAAAAGAATTCAGTCAGCTGCACTGCTTGGGTGGCATTTAATTTTCATATCTGTCCAAAGTCCTTTTTAGTGGCTTGTTTCTCATTACTTATCGAAATAGCATTTTCACTTGAATTTTTCCTGGGCAGTGGTCCAGCCATTCGTGTACGCACCTAGATAACATAGCCGTTATCAAAACACATCTGATTCCTTCTTTCTTTTCCTTTTCTTTTTTACTCAGAAATTCCCTGTCATTGTAATGACACACTTTTTCACTTGTTACTTATCAATATTTTCATTGTCTCTTAGGCCATGTGTGTGGCTGTTTTATCACCTATGATTCGTCTCGCCTTTCTTTCTGCCTTCCTTTCTTTCTCTTTCTTTCTCTGCCTCGTAAATGGTGCCACACCTGCTCCGGCATCCATTTACACGAGTTCGCTAGCTGTCGCTTTGCTATTCCTCTGTCTCTCTTATATTCAATCTATCCTGTGAGTATCAAATTTTCCAAGCCCTCTTTCTTCAATATGTTGCCTATAAATTTCAACTGTCTCATCCTGATGTTAAATATAAGTGTACCTTTCGTCTGCATTTTCTCTAAAATTTCATCTTAGATAAAACACTCGATCCATAAAATTCTCAGCATTCT
This sequence comes from Acanthosepion pharaonis, assembly GCA_903632075.3. Taxonomy (NCBI): domain Eukaryota; kingdom Metazoa; phylum Mollusca; class Cephalopoda; order Sepiida; family Sepiidae; genus Acanthosepion; species Acanthosepion pharaonis. The sequence continues at coordinate 58,240 of CAHIKZ030005503.1, read as the reverse complement.
GTAAAACCACATTTCTATTGCCCCAGGCCCTTTCTTCATTTGTGAAAAGATTGTCCAGCATTCACTGCCGTATAGAAGAGCTGATATTACATTACAATTCAGTGTTATTTTCTTTGTTTCTACCGATTTCGTTTTTTTCTGTTCCTTAATGAAAGGCACCCCAATGCGCCTTCGGATAAAATGAAACGGAATGGCTAAAACGTGTGAGAAATGTAATTTAAATTGAAGTAACATTCTAAAGAGATTGTGGTTAGCATGTGAAAGAAAAACATCATGAATGGCTATTGAGAAAACATTTTCAATTAAATTCCAGTTTTACCAATACCCATATGAAAAATAGGTACGAGAGACAATCTGAGTGAGTATAGGTGACAGATAAAGTTTATGTCTTTTACGCCAAGACATCTCTTAAATATATTGGAAATTTAAGTCAATTCAACATAGACTGAAGTCATATAAAAAAAGATATATTTTCAACATAAACATTTTATGTATCAAAGCATCTAACTCAAATAGGACCGTGTGAAAGCCTGGCACGATTTTATAATTTTAGGACATCTTGTTGTATTTGAACACCCTGCACATTCTTTTTTTTTTCTTGTTGTATTTGAACACACCCCACATTTTTTTTCTGGGCCACATTTTCAGAATGAAAATTTGCTCGCACCTCACCAAATTTGATTTGGTAAAAAGTACATTTAGAAATAAAAAAACTGGATTCTCCAGTTATGTGGCATGGCGCAGTGTCGTATTGCCAGAAAGGCCGTCTTCCAGCAGCCATTCTCTTGAACCAAGGCAGCACTATCTCCTCAAGGAACTTCCTGTACGCCTTCACCTACAAACTCGGGGGTTATTTTCTTATGAGAACGATGATAATGAGTTTCCTGAGCTGACGTAAATTCGTAATCATCATTAGATTTAGACAACTATTACCGAAATATTTGCACTGTCCTCAGATTGATTCCTGAGCACTCTGAAATGTTCGTCTTCGAGCTTCTGGTGCGAATCCCAAACAGTACAGTATGGAGTTTCCAAATTTTTGGCGGAGTGAATTGCGACATGGTGTTTTTTTCCTCACAGACGGTACACAAATGAACCTACTACACTGTGTCGACAAATTCAAAACTAATAACGCGCATGCTCGATATTATATAAAATGTATGGCGACAATTAACCAATCACGCCCTATATATATATATATATATATATATATATATATATATATATATAAAAGTGAACATTGAAGTCAACACTCAGAAGTGTAAGACTATCATGCGAAACGCGATCATCAGGCCACATGCGTGGCTTTTTTTAAAAGAGTTGAGTAAAAACACAACGCATGTGACCAGATGTTTGTGTTTAACATGAAACAGTCTGTCGTCTCTGAGGGTTTAGTTCAATGTTCACTTTTATATTTACATACGCTATATCTCTGATAGTGAGCACTTTATCCCATATATATATATATATATATATATATATATATATATATTATTTATTTAGAAAATTTATAAAATAAACATATGTTATAAATTTTCTAAATAAATAATTATATCTGCTCTACTTTCTATTGAGCACTTTTTTAAGAATAGTAATTGTTGGTTATTGGAATTCATTCCGTATACACCAATTATATACTTGTATATATATATATATATATATATATATATATATATATATATATATATATATATATATATATATATCATTCCTTAAAACTATATCATATGTATATATATATATGGGGCCAATTATATATAAATTTTTTATATATCAAGCATGGAAAGAAGAAAAAATGCCAAGTGAATCTATATGCAAATGTTAAACTTAACTCCCGCTACATCCCATAATTTCTCAAATTCTTACTACTGTATATAAATTATCTAAAACTTTAAATATATATATATATATATATACAAATAACAATATCCACATCTATTAGAAAGTGATCAAAAACAGCAGCACCGGCAGACAGTAATCCATTTATATTTTAATATTTTAGAAACTTCCGTTCATAGTTGACATTTATCTATGAAAAAAAGAGATAGATAGATAGAGAGAGAGAGAGAGAGAGAGAGAGAGAGAGAGAGAGTGAGAGGTGGGGTGTATTTTCTCCTTCTCGCTGCTCTTCCACGATTTAATATTGTCTACGCACCCTTTGACCCATCTTCAGTGTAAAGGGGAAAAAAATAAGTTTTCAGAAAATTAGATTTGTCTTTGTTTACTGTGTTTATCCGTGAGCGGACAACAAAAGATAGCATTGTTTATTTCACGTCTTCTTTCAATTATATTGAAATTAATAACAATACCTTATTTTAGCAAGTAACTTTCGTGTCTTCCAAGATATATAGATACAATCTTATGTATTTATGAGAAGGCGTACATGCTTTCAAATATATGTCGACTAAATGATGGGAATAAATTGAAGAGATATATTCATGATATGTATAAAAGAAGATAGATAGATAGATAGATAGATAGATAGATAGATAGATAGATAGATAGATAGATATCAAACAACTCAGAGAGCAAGATAGACAAATATGAATGAATTAAGAGAGATTGATAGCTGAATAGATGGATAGCTCGATCCGAAAAGCCTCAGATAGATAGATAGATAGATAGATAGATAGATAGATATCAAACAACTCAGAGAGCAAGATAGATAAATATGAATGAATTAAGAGAGATTGATAGCTAAATAGATAGATAGCTCGATCCGAAAAGCCTCAGATAGATAGATAGATAGGTAGATAGATAGATAGATAGATATGAAACAACTCGGAAAGGAAGATAGATAAATATAGATGAATTAAGATAGATAGATAGATAGATAGATAGATAGATAGATAGATAGATAGATAGATAGATAGATCTTGACAAATGTTCATGCTATGGAGAAGATTAAATATAATCATACGTAGATCGATAGTGAGAACGAAACAGAAATAATCAGGCATAGAAACTGAAATTTAGAAAGATTTGATCCAACTGAGAATTAATAGTCAAAGAATCTTAGCCATCTTCACAGCTCTCGTATGTTCCGTTTTCAGCGAACGCTCAACACTAATATTAGGTAATGTCGATCAGACTGACATAGATACGATTATGCTATGGTAATGCCTTATTGCGAAAATTCCTTCCCGTTCTGCTCAGTGAATCTCACTTCATAATTCTTCAAATAGGCACCATCAACCAACAATTCAGCAAAATCACCCAGCGCTACTCATTATGTTCTTCTAACCTGTGGGCAAATCCAGTTCCTTTGAGACGGAATGACGCTGGTTTCGAATCGAAGATGATTTGCTCTTAACGTCTTCATTATTCCAGAGAGGCAATGTTCGTTAAGCACCAATTAGACTGGGTAGGTTTTCATTCTAAAGGTAGCAGCCACACCTGGAGAATAGTTCGACACGGAAATCAAGCAGTTCCCAGGAAACAATGTCTAAGTCGTCCTATAAACAAAAGGATATACATTCTTATTATTAAACTCTGCACTTAATAACACACGCTTCATGGCCTTTTGGCTAAGTTTCGATCACAGCTTTGACTAGCTTGGACCGGCTCTGACCAGTTTGGACCAGCTATGACTAGCTTAGACCAGCTCTGGCCAGCTTGGATAAGCTATGACCTTGTATCACAACCTGACTCAGTGGGGGTGGTCAAGTAAATAAATGGCCTTTTGGCTAAGATCAAAGTGTAGCATCTGTTCTTATCAGCTTAATATCTGATACGTTCCCCGAAGTTGGACTTTTTTTGGAACAGGGCGAAGAGACAGGGTCTTGCTCTGCTTTGCCAGGGGTTGGCCTGGTATTGCAGTGCCTCCAGGAGTCAGCCCAGTCTTTTTCGGTCGCTTGGAGGTCTTATAGTGATTTTCTAAGTGTAGCTCAGATGCGGCACAAGGTCGGAATTATGGGGCACCGAGTGAGGATCGAACTCAATATTCAATCGTAAGTGATCTAGGGAGATCAGCTTGCTAACAATTGCACCACATCGAGATATTTCTTAGAGGTGGTATGAACATACAAATACGATTTTTTTAATCATGCTTAATAAAATCATTAAATCAACCTAAACGATTAACAGAAAAAAATGCATTCGTCGAAACATCGATTGCTATTTGTTCCCTGTGGGATTTTTAAGTTACTCGTGTTGAGTCAAATGATTTAAAATAAATTGTTTTTTTTTTCTTTCTTTTAGCTGATTCAGGTCATGTTTAGGAAATTCTCAACTTTCTACTTTATTTAATAAGTTAAGTGAATGGGTAATATTTAATTAAAGGTGTGATCAGACTTCAAGAGACTTGTCTGCAAAATTTTGCAATCGTTTCCATAAAAGAGACAAAATAAATGAATGTTTGAATTTTATTTATAGACAGACATAAAGAAAGAAAGAAAGAAAGAAAGAAAGAAAGAAAGAAAGACGGAAGGAGGTACGGTGGAGTAATGGGTAGCGGCTTGGATTGAGGAATCGGATTTCGAATTTCAGACGGATCCCATTACATTAATTTACGTGCTAGGAAAGGCATAAATCATTTTCATCTCCCCGCTCGCTAGCTATGGGTAAATAGCAGAACAGACTAGATTCTATAGCCTTGGGTGGCAACCGGTCTAGGAGATGGTAACCATGAATTCTAAAACTGGACTGGATTGGGTTGGACTCCGTCAGGCTATCTTTTTTTAAGAAACCCTACTTCTGCGGATGTTGTACATGTGGTGCCCCTACGAGGATTATGGGTCACGGGATTCGCGATCGAGATAGATAGATAGATAGATAGATAGATAGATAGATAGATAGATAGATAGCATTTATTGTTATTACTGAAAAACTACTAAAATTACTTCTTCGACGCCTTTTTTTCTCGTTTTAAGTTTTCCTGTTAGCGATACTAGTAAAAGGTTAGCAAAGTTTCATGTGTGCCATAAGGGTTGCAAGATTTCGAATAATCCATCACCTACAAAACTGTGTGAGAGCTTTTGAGCTGGATAGTGACGATTGAGGAGAACAAGCTTAGATATGGCACGAATGCTCTATTGCTATTCTGATAGTAAAATCCACTAAGGGCGATATATTACCGAATTTTCCAGTGAAAATGAGGTTGAATTTCTATGTAGTATTAGTGAAATTTTAGGCACATTTTCTTCATACCAATGTTCACACATAATATGAGAAATATTACTATCGAAGAGAGAGGGCAATATAGAACAAAAATTAAGAAGACAGACGATAACAATTACATAAACATACAAACTACGTCAGTTTTTATTATGAAAGTGAATGTTTTCGCCATAAATGAATATTAACCTAATAACCTTTTAATCATTTTACCCCAAGCAAGGCAATAAAATCGTTAAGACATAAGGGGTTATGGAGTGTTAGAGAATATAAGAGGGGAAACCCTACTATTACGGAATAGAAGAACAAGTATGATGAAGACAGTAGATAACGATTTGCATTGCATCTAATTTTCTGAGGATCAAAGTTGACTAGTAATCAAGAAACTGGAAGACAGTTCTACAGGTGTGAATTGAGAAAGAAGAAACTGTTAGCATAGAACCTACGGTGACATCTAGCCATTTCCATTATAAAACGGTGAGATCATTCCGTCTATCTTTTACTGCCATTAAATTCTGAGTTTAAATACCATAGCGGAAAGTACATCAGGAAAATTACAATGAAAGCGTTTATATTGAAGGTCTAATGGATGCGAGTCTGCAAATATTATTCCCTCAAAAATGTCCTATTTTTTAATTTTTTTTCTTTCAAAAGCGGACAAGTTAATTTAAGTAGTGACAAAAAAATTAAACAGTCAGCCATTGTCGTTGTTTTTTTTTAATCTTTTATTAATTATCTATATTCCCCTGTCTTTCGTGCCAATAGAGACATCAGCCTCTGTAACAGGTGTTTCATTTTTATGATGACGTCAATGGATGAATATTTGATTCAAAAAGAATTGCTGACGTCAAATAAGCCTCGATATGAAGAAGGAATGAGATGAAGTTATTCGTTTTCTCCAAATATGATTCGATAAGCGACGCCTTGGAAACTGCCATAAACTCACCCATGACTCACACTTTACTTTTTCGTCTCGTTCCTAATTCTTGTAGCTCTTACAAACCTTCACACGCTTTCAAGAGAAGTAGTGTAGATTTTATAAGCATGTTAATGGAATAAACGACGGGTTTAAATTTTAAAAGAGAGTTAGACATTAGTCAGAATCGATGTTTTTGAAGCTTAGCAAGATTGAAGGGAAATATTTATGTTGGGGGTAGAATAGAAAAGCTATTACTGAGAGATGTCATGTGGGTCCAAGTTGTATGTGTATGGCTCTCCCTGGATTCCTTATTTTTCCTATCTTTGGATTTCCATGAATTCGGGGAACACTGCTCTAGTGAATAGTAGTTACTTTCTCTACAGTTTTGGATTAATTAGATCATTCTTTACCTTAGACATTGTGCTGCCCAGAGCTAGACATCCCAGTTTAAAATATTATTTAACCCATAGAAGATATGTATGCCTTTATAAAGGTCATAAGTACGTTATTTGGCTGGTTGTTTACTTTTAGCGGAATATCAAACTGCATGATTTATTTAATGCCGAAATTCCCAAACAATGTGTATGCCATTTTATTTTATTTCTGGCGAAAATAAGTATACAAGTCATACTAAGTAATCATAACTAGGGGCATAAGAGCTAAATTCATGCCCTTCACCAGGGTATTTGCGAGTCAGTCAGTAAAACGAAACCTTATGGAATTGGAACAGATAGATAGATAGATAGATAGATAGATAGATAGATAGATAGATAGATAAAAAGATGAACAGGAAAACGCAAATAAATAGATAAAGAGCGAAAAAGTAAAATAAGTGTGAATAGTAAAGATGAAAAGACTGATATCAAAAGACAGATAAGATCGGTAGATAATGGACAGAGAAGATAGATCAATAGAGAGAAATGAACAGACAGATAGACAGATAGATAGATATCGTTATAAAATGACAGATCATAACACACATAGAGACTAGTATGAATCTAATAGAGAGATAGATAAGAACAGATCTTAGATAGATAGATAGATAGATAGATAGATAGATAGATAGATAGATAGATAGATCTACCACTCCTCCCTTCAGTCCCTCAACCTCCGGCGTCTTCCTCTTTGGGTCGAGGCGCCCACTCGGTCTGAACCGAACTCAGGGGTAGTTGGCCGCACGCTCCCTGAGTACCCGTAGGTTGTTCAACCTGTTACCGGCCAAGTTCCGCCTGCTCCCCACGTTGTGTTAGTTTTTAGATCCAGTAAGCGGGGTGTTGTCAATACGTTCACGGTCGATTGGGGATGTAGGCATGGCTGTGAGGGTGGGCGGCAGGAAAATTAGAATGTGGCAAACAAGGAAATAATATCTGCAGAAGCCGAACAACAATGGGTAAACTATTGATGTCTTTTATATAAGAAAACAACAACAGTAGAAAGAGTTTACAGAAAGAATAGAAAATCAGTTAACATGAGATCAGAGGACCACTCCTATACCAATTATACCAACAGAGAGAGGTGTGTGTGTGTGTGTGTGTGATTAACTCGTTCCAAATCAACTTGGGGGGATATGTGACTCGTAATTCCAGCCCTACGTGGAAGTGTAGCTTTTCAGTTGGTTGTCGTAAGTGACAAACGTTCAGTTTCAGCGACTTTTTAATGCGACTGCTACAACGACAACGATATTTCTTGAAGTCCTTATCTCTGACTTGCCAATGGACCGACTCACTACAACGACAGTTCTCTCTCTCTCTCTCTCTCTCTCTCTCAATGTCACTCTCGTCTAACGCCCAAGTCTCCCCAACTCAGCAAAACTCGCGTTTATATAGCAAACCGAAAATTATAAGCCAGGTTGTTCACGCGCTTAACAAGAGTGTTGCCATAAGCAAAGTTTAAATTCAGATCTATTTCAAATCTCCTAGTGGATAAGATTAATTAGTTCAATGTTCATTTCAATTGTCTTTTCGATGACCAAATTCAGCGGATACAGCCTATGTTTAGATCAAATTTCGCTAGCAGTAAACATACACTGATCTTACCTCCCCGGTACAATTTATTATAATATGTTTTTATCAAAAATATTATTTTCGTCTATTTTTTTTTTAATGACCCAAATTAAACATCGCCTCCTGCCCTTTTGCATTTGTTTATAAACAAGTCCTCGCCAATCCGATTTGAAATTTATTCTTTATCCATCAGCCGTCTCAGGTTTCATATATCATTGTTCTAGATTCTTTCCTATTAATAGCGCTGACACAGTTTGTAACTTTCACGGAAGATCGTGTTTTCCATCTTCAATCAATAAACGTTATATTTGCGTGTGTGCATTCATGTGCGTCAACCTCTCTTTGTTACAGATAGGTAGATAGAGGTCGTTATAAAATGGCAGAAATCATAAAAGACTAATATGAATCTAACAGAGAGATAGATATGAACAGATCTTAGATAGACAGACACAGATAGATAGATAGATAGATAGATAGATAGATAGATAGATAGATAGATATCATTATAAAATGACAGAGATCATTACACACTTTGAGACTAATATGAATCTAGTAAAGAGATAGATACGATAAAAATCTTTGTGTTGTGACCAAGTAAATGGTTAAGTAATAAACAAAACCAGATTTGCAGGTATATCATATATTAAACAGTAAGTACACCAGAAGAGTATAACCCGACTAGTGTTAAAAGGATAGATAGATAGATAGATAGATAGATAGATAGATAGATAGAAGCAAAATGAATTTACCCCAAAAAATTAACAAATCACACCTGTTAGAATAGACGAAAAAAAATCAATGAACCTAAATAAATAAAGTAAATAATAAACCTAGCAATTTCTCTATTTGACTTGCCACACTGATGCCATCCTATTATTTGTCCTTGTTGAAATTCACCAATTTCCTGACTTCCACAAACTTTCATTGCAAAATATAAATCAACTATTGCTCATGCATGAGATTACCTTGATACTAACACGGTATTGTCTGAAAAAAAGAGACGTTATTAAACAAACCAAAATTGCTGTAATCTTCTTCTTCTTCTTCTTCTTCTTCTTCTTCTTCACTCTCAATAATGTTTGTCTCCTTACTAACCCCTTCACTCCTTAATCTGCCATTCATATACAAACTCTGGTGAGGTTAATTATTGTTTACCTATTCCATTCAATATGCCTTATAAGTGTCAAATTCTCCAAGCCACACAATTTGTTCTAGAAATTTCAACTGTGTATTACTGATTAGAAATATAAATGTTATTTTTATTCCATTCGAATACGCCTCAGTGCGGACGCAAAAGAGGCCTCGGATTGCATGTCTCTCAACACTCTTTATTTCCGGGTTTTTCCTGTTAGCAACGGGACAATTTCACATGCCTACCGAGATTCGAGCGTCACTGCAACTGGTCAAGACCCGGCTCTTTGTACGATGCCTCATGCCAATAAAAGCTAGGGGAAAACAATAGTCGGCAAAAAACGGTGTCTTGTGAAGGAGGTCCCGTGGAAATATTGGTCCTCAAGTTACATTCGGTTTCCGCGGCAGTATTATTTTATGTGACCTCCCGTCTCTTTTCCCTCTCTCCATATTATCCCCGTAGTCGTTGGGGGAGAAATCGCTTAGGGGTTTCCCACCCCAATCCCTACAGAATCTTTGTTTACATTACAACACATTTTCCTCAAAAGTTCCTCGTTGCTCACATATTCCGTCGATGTTATTATCAGTAATGTTCTCTGTTGCCTCAGTTCTTTTCCTCACCTTTGACAAGATTTCCCAGAAATCACTGCCATATTAGTGGGTTAGTGTAACAATAGCTCAGCACCCATTTTCTTTATATTTCGCTTAGCTTTTGGAAGGCATCTTTTGCTGTTCCATGTTGCCTTCTGATTTGCGTGTGACATCTTATTACTTGTATTAGTTCCATTGTTCGGACTGTTGTCCTCGTCTTTATTGTCATCTTCACATCTTGAATACAATATGGAAACCATTAATATCTTCAATAATCACAACAAATTTGCAATATGAGCTCTGGCAACTGTCTATATTTCTGAGATGAGGTACTAGTTACATTATTCGGATTATTGTCCTCGTCTTTGTCGCCATATTTAATACAACGTTTCGGCCGTTGTACGCTTCTTCTTCAGTTCGTTGGAATGACGAACTAAACCCTTTATTTCGCTCATTGGAGTAGACTTTTCTAGTTCAACGTGCAGTTATCAGTTATCTCTTGTTAACTCCTTTCTCCAAGTTCTCCACTGCCTTAACTGGGTATTGAACTCACACTCTTTGAGTCCTGCCACTGGATCTAACCAACGCCTTTATCCACTGGGCGATGTGTCATTGAGGACATTTGTGTATGAATTTCTGGGTATTATAAGCCTAATGTCTTCAACCATTTTTTACCAGTGCTCATATTGCAATTTTTGTTGTTAATATCGCTTTTCTCTGGCACTCCTTATTACTGGTTCCCATATTGTATTCATTTCTATGCTTGGTCGGCTTGTTCTTGAACACACACACTTTGGGTCCTGTAATACCAAAGATAAAATGAAGGCAAGGATTATGACAACATTCAACAAACTAAACAAGGAAACAATACAGAAGAGATGCAAGAGATTCCGAAGTCATCTGGAGGTTAATATTGAGTTTAATGAATAAATTTACTCTTCCATATTTCAAAATATTTTTTATAAAATATTGGTAAATATATCTTTTCGTAAATGTCAGTGCTATTTTCATGTTTGCGTCATTCAAACGACAATTTATCCATCGTACTCTGTGTGTGTGTGTGTGTGTGTGTGTGTGTGTGTGTGTGTGTGTGTGTGTGTGTGTGTGTGTGTGTGTTAGGACGTTTTAAATTTTTATATAATGAGACCACGTCTTATTTGATGGAATGGAAATCAACAGAAATATTTATAAAAATCTAAATTATCGATTAAGCGCGGGAAAAATTCATAGAATGAAATTATAAAAGAAATAAGGAGCATAAATGAAAGGTAAATAAACAGAAAAACAGAAAAAAGAATGAAAGGAATATGAGACGAAAAAAAAAAACAGGAAAAAGAAAGGGATAAATGAATGAAGCAATTGATTCAGGAAAGAATGAAAGATCTTGAGTAGAAAGATGGAACGAGGAAAAAGAAAAGAAAAAAAAACAATAAATAAAATAGAAAATATAAAAAAAAAAAAGAAATAAAATCTCCGAACTGTGAACACAAGAAAAAAATGGTATTAGTCACAGTTAAAAAAAAAATAAATCAGATGAATAAAAAATAAAGTAACATAATACATACAATCCTGATTTTCCCGCTTTAATCAAGGCTTTATCTGACGACACCAGTTTGTTAGATTTCAACAGAATCAGAAGAATTGTTTGTCAGTGTCTAGGGCCATACGATGAACCGTCCTGATTGATTAGCGCGAAAGAGAACGACAAGAACGATATGAACGACAAAAGCCCCCGAATAGAGTTGGGGTTCTGCAGGGAAATCGCATGCCAACATTAGTGGCAGGATGTGAAATCATTAATTTTGAACGAACCGATTTGAGCTGGACGGATTTCACTAAAGGTTAGGCACAGTATGGGGCTTGAGGTTTGGTAGACTGGTCTGATACCCCTCGTGGAAGATGGGGTTGAAGAGGGGGAAGTGTAGGTTGTAGGTGCGGAGGCGCTTGAGAAAACTACTCCTTTTATTTCCTTTCGGGCAGATGATGTGAAGCGTAGAGACAATCACATATACGCAGCACGAAAACACCGGCCGAATTGAAAACCAAAATTGAATATATATATATATATATATATATATATATATATATATATATATATATATATATATATATTTGTATATTTAGGCAGCAATCCTTCCTTTATGCATGTTTCATTAAAAACGACAGACAAGGTACTACGGTTGAGCTTTTTATTTAATTTTTCTTGTGTTCTAACAAGAGCTTTCTTTTCTGGACAAAGAGTGTGTAAGAACTGTCCGAATGTTCTGTATTTCCGAGCGCTTTCGGCTATACCTTTAGCCATTATCAAGGATGATTCGATTATCAGCTAAAAATAATGGAAGTCCTAATAATAAAAAAGAAAAAGCCAACTCTTAACAATATTAACTATGAACAAAGCCACAATGTGCTAACCGTATTCGGAAACTAAAAACATCACTACCACACACCGAACATACACAGAACACACACTCTCCTAATCTGATAATCGAATCATCCTTGATAATGGTTAAAGGTATAGCCGAAAGCGCTTGGAAATACAGAACATTCGGACAGTTCTTACACACTCTTTGTCCAGAAAAGAAAGCTCTTGTCAGAACACAAGAAAAATTAAATAAAAAGCTCAACCATAGTACCTTGTCTGTCGTTTTAATGAAACATGCACATATATATATATATATATATATATATATATATATATATATATATATATATATGTGTGTGTGTGTGTGTGTGTGTGTGTGTGTGTGTGTGTGTGTGTGTTAAAGACGACTGACCAGGCACTGTGATTAAGTTTTTTTTATTTAATTTTCCTTGGGTTCGTACAAATGTTTTAAACGTTCTGCATATCCGAGCGCTTTCGAATATTATTTTAGCCAATATCATGAGTGATTTTTAGTTTTAACTAAAAGTGTAGTTGTTTTTTATGCATGTGTCTGAAGTTATAGTAATATTTTATTTTCCGAACGCTACTATATATATATATATATATATATATATATATATATATATATTATTGGTCAGAGTTGAATTATACCAGGAAACAGTAGTATGAAATAATGCTCAATAGACGTATAAAGAAAATAATATAATAATTAAAATTTAATATGCAAAGCTTTCAAATTTAAAAAAATGTTAGATCAGCCGATCACGCTACGTTGGTTTCAACCATTTGGTATCTTCAGGCATCGCTGGCTAAATAATGTCCTTACGCTTTACTATTTAAAAGTCAATAAATAAACACACAACGCGAAGCATAATAGAAGAGGAGAGAAGAAAAGCAAAGGCATTAAAATTGTATCGGAGTGGGAGGTTATAGGAAATAACCGGATTTTCACCTGGTTCAAATGAACTTAAAATGATTTTCTTGCGTATATATGCATCGTGCATATTATTTCTGATCTCATATGCGGAAGGTTTTTCTGGTTCTGTAAATGTTATTATGGTTAACTTTAACGATATAATGTTATTATTGTTTAACTTTCAATAATAAAGCCTTAGGAATTTATTTAGCCCGGACATCCTGAAGATATCGAAAGTTTGAAATTATGGTAGCGTGATCTGCTGATCTCCTAATTGATATATAGATAGATAGATAGATAATATGAGGAAGGGACGTAATGCAATGACTTCTACTTATTTCTACGGAATTTACAACAGATACACAAAGCCTCATAATAACGCCTGTCCGAGCTTTTGTTTCCTTACGACAAAGTAGTATTTTTGTAGTCACTATTATCTATCCAACTTCGAAGTACCTTCAAGAATTTGCATTGACGAATGTGGCTGGCCGCAAAGAATGATCACATCCAAGAGTTCAGGCGGAAATTATTTATGACTCAAGTTCCATGAAGTTCGAAGGTGCACTCAGGTACCACAAAACGCTAGACATTTCCATTGTGATTTCCCTAATAACCTTATTTCTAACCAAATTTGAATTCAGAGTTGGGCTTCTGTCTTCTACCTAGACTTATTTTCAACTACAGCTTGTGAGGTCAGTCTACACTATTATTTAATCCATTGCTGAGTAGAAAAGAAAGGGTATCTTAACTTTCCCAAGTGTTTTTGCCCGATAGTGAACGTAACGAAACCGACTGGATTTCGAACACCGCTTGCCGTTTTATCACTCCGAACCGCTAACTCGTAAACAAATGTCACCTCTATAGACGCGTACACTCTTGTATAATCACATACCTCATGGCGCTATAAAGAAGTTTAAGCGTCATCATTCATGAGTAGAAATATTGCTGTCGCCACAGCTCAAACACATTACCCAGCAGCTGACTATGCTCACAGCTATTGTTTCGTCTCCAAAATTGTTTAAGAAACGGTGATAAATACCAGTTGCTGCAAGATTCTTCTACATTGAAGAATTCACTTCCTTCTCAGATGCCACTTTACCAGACTGTTTTCTGTAAAAATAAAAAAAGCATGGCTTATTGGCGGAAAGTGTTCAAATCTACTGCCATGTTCGACATTTCGCAGACACCTCTTCCGATAAGACCTCCACATAGAGGCGAACATGACTAAGGACTGCATGTGCGCCATCCTGCGAAGATGTGGTAAGAAATATAAAAGATAAACAGACCGCCCTTTAATATAAGACTGCAAGAACACTGTGTAGCCGCCACACGAGGGGAAATAGAAAAATTAGGCGTATCTGACCACATAGGGAGAAAAAAGGGAGATCACCGCCCGCCTCCGGTGGGATGAGATTGAAATAACAAATAGAAAACATCACTGTAAAATACGAAAACTTAAGGAATCAGCACATATGCAAGGCCACAAAAATCTTCGAATCCTACCAAGTATAGAAATGAATGCAATATGGGAACTAGTAATAAGGAGTGCTAGATAAAAGCAATAATGACAACAAAATTGCAATATGAGCTCTGGTAAATACAATCATGGTTACTGATACATTGAGTTGAGATGTCCTCTCACATGGCCCAGCGTTGATTGGCTTCAGTAACTTGACCAAAATAGTTGTCAGTTCAATACCTGGCTACGGCAGTGGTGAACAACTTGGAGAGTTGAGTTAAAGGGAGATAACTGAGACATACGGAAGAGGCATGACTCATGGATCTAGAACAATTTACCCCAGTGGACGATATAAAGGATTGAGTTCGAAATTCCAATCACCTGAAGAAGGCCGTAGCGTACAACGGTCGAAACGTCGTGAACATGACAATAAAGATTAGGACAACAGTCCGAACAATGTAAATAATCTTCGCTCTTGATTTAATGCGCCAGTATAGCAAAATCGAAGGCTTTATTTTCGGAGCGATTTTTTGCGCACGTGTGTATCTCTGTTAGTGCACGTACGTTGATGCGCTTTTACCTCATGACATTGTTCATATTGTTAAGTAAAGCGGGAAACATTCATTAATATCAACGGAACTATATTCTTGCGTGGATGAAGATTGGTTTTGAGTGGATGTTAAAAAATATAACATATACCGCGTAACATATACCGGGATTTGTCGGTAATCAAAATGTAAGCTGCCGATGTATTTCTAAGCAATTGTTCATTGGTGCATATGAGCGGAAAAGACAAATATTTTAGATATGTGGTTGTTTCAGCATGCGTAAAAGATAAATGCTCCTTCGGATAGAGTTGGTGCTACGCGCCCAAAATGCGTAATATTTGCTTCGTTTTTTTAGTTTGGAGGCATTTATCCATGCAAAGAAAGCTCACTTCTGCAACTTACACTTTCAAAGAGTTAGCAACCATGAACAGAATTTAATATGTGTACAATAATCCATCTTTTTTCGGAAAATATTTTCCAAAATCCCCAATAGATTCTTGAAATCGTGGATAGTAATGAATTATATATATATATATATATATATGTGTGTGTGTGTGTGTGTGTGTGTGTGTGTGTGTGTGCACTATGATTTTCCGCATACTTATATACAGAAAAATTTGAATTCATAAATTATAAATTATCCATAATATAAGCGTTGTTCTACAGAAGCATGCTGAAAATATCAGAACCTGAACGCGTGAGCAACGATAAAATTTTAGCGAAAATGGAAACAAAAAGACGCTCATAGGTAGTACCAGAAAGAGGCAGTTGAAATTTCTAGGTCACATATTAAGGAAAGTAGGTTTAGAAAATTTGACACTCACAAGGCATACTGAAGGCAAGAGAGACAGAGGAAAGCAGCGCTTAACCGATTTAACTGGTTTTATGTAAATAGCCGGCAGAACAGAGATTAGGAGATACAGCAAAAAGCCAAAATTTACTAAGCGCTACAAAGGACAAGATGTCGTGGAGGGCCATGATCACCTACATCTGGAAGAGGTAGGACACATAGAAGATATAAGTGATTATAAAATAGAACAATTATAACAGTATACTACAAGAAAAAAAAATTATGCAGTGAACAGACGATTCGTTCTTACCGTAGATCTTAGCAACTTCAATGTCTGACATTGTCATTATTTTTAAAGTCTTTATACTTTCAGTTAAATATAACATTCATTAAGATAACTTCGCTTGAGACCTGGCAATATTAATGGTTGTGGTGCAATGGTTAACAGCTCCGACTGATAACTCGGAGAGCCGAGTTCGAATTCCGATCGTCTCTGTTACGTTCCCTAACGCGCAGATACGCTTCTCCCCCAGCTACGATTTAAGTTGGGTCCTATAGCCTTGGGCGGCAAAAGTGTCTACCGCTTAAAGAAACGGCAACCTCTTACGGGAAAATGTTTATGACTCTAGAGAGACATTATCGTCCAAGCGTGCATGACCCTTAGATGAATGTACTGGCTGTAACAGCAAAATTGTCCAAATCGTGTAACAGCAAAATTGTCCAAATGTTAGATTATGTTCTGAACCGTAGTCTCTTACAAATGATTAAAGATATGTTACTGAAATTCTCCGAGCTTTTTATAACTCTCACAGAGGAAGAAAATATGTAATTACCGAGGTACGAGGGTGAACCTCTGGATTTATGAATATATGTTTTCCGCCACGTGTAAAAATAACGGCGTCAGTCTACTGACTGTAGTGACTATTGAGTAGAACTATCCAGTCGAATTAGTGTGAATTATTGTTCGTCGACGGTTTGAGTTTTGATTTAGGATTTACCGGACGTTAAGCCGAGCCGTGCTACTAACAAGGTATTCAATAAAATGGTTGAATTTTACTTCTTTGTTCTGTGACGTCGTCCCCCGGTCGCAGCGCCAACTGTGACGTTCTATCCTGATCTACCACGGCGCCAGTTGTGACGTGGCCGTTCCAGGGTCCTATCCCGGTCACGACACCAGTTGTGACGTCCCTAAACAGCACCAATTGTGACGTTTCGCCGCGGCGCCAGCTGTTCGCTCCTCGCTGCTCCGTCCGGGTGTCGCTGCTCCAAACATGACGTCCGCCTGTCGCGTCAGTCGTGTTGTCTCGTACTGTGACGACCAACTGGCTTGGTATCGGTCGTGGCACCCAAATGTGACGTTCTAACCTTTTGGTGATTCGGGTGGGAATCTGGTTAGATTTGATATCAGCCTCGCCTTTCCCAAATCGCTTCCAACGCCTGGTTACCAAGGTAACTGCACTGATCTCCAGTCTGCCTACCCACGTTGTGAATTGATCTTAGACAGACGAGATCAAACAGTGGTTGGGGCCGTAATGCAAATTGAGTTCAACGGGGGTGATAACACACAAATATGCCTAAAAGAAAAGAAAATGAAAACTCAAAAAGTTCAAAGTATCAAAGAAAAAGGTAACAAACTTTATGTCTAGTTGTTCGATACATAGGACTGCATCTATCTCCCGACCCGTTCTGTGGATTGTGACACGTCGTTTTCGCTAGGCAAGTTTTAACGCTTCAAGTTGTTTGCTCTCTAAGAAATTTGTGTTTCGGCGTGTCTCTGGACGAAAGTCGAAAAACTTATTTCGGTGGTCTGCTCCTAAGTCGCTCTTCAAAATAATTGTTCTTGGTTGAAGAGGAGTCCAAAATTTTGCGTGAATCTTGGTCAGCTATCTTGAGGCGGCTTCAACTCTGGAAACCGGAGCTCGAACTCTCTGGACACTCATCTCTGCTGTCAGGGCTCGAACTACTGGACACTCATCTCTGCCGCCAGGGCCGAACGAACTGATTTCTGCCTGTTGGGGCCTGGCTTTTATTGACGCCGACAAAAACCGGGTTGGGTCTGTTGGCGTCGGGGAGTTCCTCGATAATTCTAAATACATATCCACTTCTTTTATTTCTGGTTAGGGATTTTCCACTCTTTTCCATTTTTGGTAACTTTTTTCACTCCCACTTTCTCACCATGCTTCTGAGGGGCGTGAACTTCCCTCCCCACTTCTTCGTAGCAGCTTCTCATACTTATACTCTGGATGGGGGCATCGACAGACTTCTTCGTGCGTCACGTGATCACTCTCGGCCAATGAGGTCTTGGTCGGGTATCTTTCCTCCTCCTTCGTGCGTCATGTGATCACCACTTGACCAATGACGTCTTAGTCGGGCGTGAACAACCCGCGGCTTTGTTTCGGAAAAAAAAATACCTTAACTAAAAAAATTAACTATCTCTCCTCTTTCCTCTTTTTCTTCCTTTCAAATCGCCGTTATCATGAACGGATAATATGACAACTCTTTGTTCAACACGTGGCGTTTGTCAAGCAGTTTATCGCTAATTCATCAGATGGTTGGTTTTCCGACATGGCCTCAGAAAAGAATTTTCTCCAAGTTTTCAGTCGGTCTGACGTCTCCAAGGAAGAAATAAAAACATTTCTTATTCCATTCATTTTCCTTCGGTTCATGTGTCTGATAACAAAATTTATTATCGCAGGGCAAAAGTTTGTTTTGTCGAAAGAGTTTAGTTAGCGAGACTGCTTGTGTGGGATTTTAATTTTCCATATCTAGCTAAGGCTCCGTAGCTACACCTGTGTTTTGTCAATTATCAAAATCTAACGTTTTCAAGAGGACTTTCTTGGGCGAACATTTCTTGATAACACAATTCCATTCTCGCAGGCCAAGTAGGAAAATCGGTCAATGATTGCTCGCAGGTGGCCTTTAATTTTCATATCTGTCCAAAGTCTTTTTTAGTCGCCTGTTTCTCTTTGCCACTTATCCAAAATAACCCTTTTTTTATTGCCTCTTAAGCCGTGTGTGTGTTTTCGCTTATCACCTATGATCCGTCTCGCATTACTTTTTCCCTTCCTTTCTTCTTTTCTTTCCTTTTCCCTTTTTGCCTTTCTTTCTCTGCCTTGATGCATGGTGCCACAGTTCTTGTTAAATATTTCTTTGCGGTTGTAATTTAAAAAATTGTAATTTAATACTGTTTTATCTTAACATTAAAATCTTGAGTTACACTTAATTATTATCGGCCACAGTACGTCACAAAATAACATTAATGGAGTCTACTTTGAGCAATAGGGATCGATAATTAAGATTAACAGAAAATCGTGATAAAATCGATCAAAGAAATTATATAGCTATTCCTTGCCGTCATTGTAACAAATTCTTCTAATAATCAGAAAGAGTCAGCTGAAATTTCTAGAGCACACATTAAGGAGAGGGCTAGGCGAACTTGACTGCCATCGGGCATATTGAAGGCAAGAACTGCAAAAAGAAACATCGTATTACCTTTCTAACGTGCTTGTGTGAATGTAGGGCCCGGCAGGGACATCGAAGAATAGCAAGGGGGAAAACACGAGCTATATAGAAGAAGAAGTTGTGGAGAGTCATTATCATTCACCTCCTGAAGCGCCATGGTGAATAATATAAAGTACAGGAAGGATCCATGTTATCAACAGCACATATCAGAATAAAAACGGTAACATGAATCACTGTCTCTCAGCATGAGTACGGTCCCATGGTCTTTCACAAATTCTTTACCAACAATCTCGTACGCGTTGCGATAGGGCTAACTGGGAGATCGAATGTCTGTCTGTAGTACTCAATGATGTTACCATATTCCACGTTCATGGAAATGATAGTCACATGTGTATGACGTTTGTCTGGTTGAAGAAAACATCTTTCAAAGAGGATTCGTTCACGACACACAGGCCCATCTTCTGGGATTATGGTTTGGACTGCCTCAAGTTTCAATAAACGTTCGCCTTTTTGTGCAGGGGACATTAAACTGTGTCATCTGTGTTCAGGACATGGTTTAACATCTATTCTTGCATCCGGAAGGCGAAATGATCTTCTATTGCAGTAAATCCTGTGCAAATGAAACCATTGCGACTCGGAATGCTCTTCAAAATAGTCGATATCTTAGCTGAAGCTCAGAACCGCCAGACCTGACACCCAGTGAGCATGATGGGACAACAGCTACCTCATTCAGTTACCCCCACCTAGAGCATCGACAGAAATCACCAGATACAAAATTCATGGAATACTCTCTTTAGTATTTAGGGGTTTACGGTTGCATCACGTTGAAACAGCAATACTCGTACGATGGCTGACTTTAAGCAACGTCGTCCCTGAGTGGTACTTAGATGACTTAGACCGCATGGGAATACCAAGTAGTATAAGCCTCGATGTGCGGGTGGTGTAATGGATAAAACCTGGGAATTGGAAATCAAAGAACTAGGTTCTAATTCCAGTCAGATTCTCTATATTCACAAACGCTCAACTACCCTTGGGAAATGTATTAATCAACAACTTCTCCCTCCCCCAGATATGGGTTAATTGATAGTAATTATATCAGTAAATCATTATTATCTTTAAATAACATGCAAAGTGTTGATAAGCTGTAAAAACAGATCAATCAGTCGACTACTTTATAATTATCTGCAATCGAGAGTACAGATTTTTAACGACATAATGTGCATTAATATAGGATGTGAATACTGTTATTATAGATTAAAATACGCATGCAATTATTTCATGTTATATGCTCAAACCCACATGAGATCTGTAGTCTTAAAAGTGTCTTTTCAGAGTAGCTGATTTAGTGATATTTAATTCTATACGTTGAAAGACAGGGGCATTATAACTTGTGAACTTCGTGTTATACTAAATTGCGTTACTTAATACGTAGCTGAAAAGATACCAGGCTGGGGGATATGAAACTCTCTCTCTCTCTCTCTCTCAATATATATATATATATATATATATATATATATATATATATATATATATAACATATAGAACATATAGTTGATGTGATACAACAGAGCTATAAAGTATATATAAATAAATATAGATATCATCCTTCACCGATATAATTTTTTCAAAAGTATTGCCGGTAATAGTTAACTGTTTGCCCATAACTGGGACCCTGACAGGTGCTACCACCCCTGCTCAGGGTGGACCTAGGAACACCAGCAATTAAGAGGTGGTTCCACACTCCTCAAAACCTCCAGATCAGAGGCCTTGCTGCTGGACGTAGTTTATCGTCTTACCCAGGACGCGAATATAGTTTAACGTCTTACCCAGGAAGACAAAAGAAGGTAAAAATAACCCAAGACGGGCCATCTTGCTACAAATCACGGGTAATAAAAAGTTTTTCACTGATCAAAACATCGCAGTATTACAAGTTTAGTCAGCCAGAAATGATCAGGCTATAACATAATTGTTCTCAATGTGAGAGTGAAAAAAATCTGCTGTATAAGGATTTGAGGTTAACTTTAAAGGGGAATTAGCGATCACTGGTGATGGAAAATTTAATTTCTGTTCCTCTATTCTATGTCTAGCCGAGGCTGCAATTTGTGCCAGTAACATCCTTAATAAATACTGATTACTAATTTTAATCTCGCTAAATATATATGCATATTTATTTTGTGCTTGATTATTTTTTTCTATTAATACAAAGTATTTATTACTGAGTGTCTTGTAACTCATGGCTTATTTTCAATACCACGATGTGTTTATATCCGTATCTCAGCTTGTACTTTGTGTACCTCAACGCGACAACTGGCATTAAGATCGTAAATGACCACAGATTCAGATTCTGAAAATACAGCGTGTTAAAAAAATGTAAGCTAATAGACATTTTTTTTAACAATTATTTTGCTTCGTTACGTTGGCATAAATTTATATTTTGTCAAAAATTCTGTGATATGTTATTATTTACACTATTTATATTTGGACTATAGGAAGGTCGGCGTGCACAACGGCTGAAACGTAATGATAGCAACAACAAGACGGGCACAATAGTCCGAATATAAATAGTGTAAATAATAAATTTCACTTTAAAATAACAAGGATAATATACTCGAACAATTAAATATAAGATTTGTAGCATACTAACTTAAAAGTCACTCTATCGGGCGGAAGTTAATCTAACTCTCACGGAGGGCTCTTGATTGGGCCTTTGACGTTTCAGGAGTTTGAGACTCCCTAAATCTTTGTCTATTTTCAAAAATGGAAACTCTCTTGGCTGCCGTTTGATCTGGGGTCTTATTTGCGAGGGACTTTCTTTACCTCGCTGCTGTCTTGGTTCTTTTGATTGCATGGTCAACTGTTGTCAGAGATTTCTTTTTGCGAGGTATACTGCTGCCGTAAGCGATAGGCAACTGTAAACTACAGAAGAACTCAAAATTGATCGCTGCATTTAAGTATTGCACTAATATTTAAGCTTACCTCTTAAAGATTCAACGTATCTGCCGCCAATTAATTTAAAAACAATTTGATGTACGTAAGTCCGTAATTTCTGTACAAAAAATATTTTTATTTCATAGGCGACTGAATAATCTCAATTATTTTCAATTATTCGAAAATTTATTTCCCACAAATAAAAATTGTTATCATACAAAAAGTTCGTTCCCAAAATATCATGTAAGAAAATCGCCGAAAATAATCACAGTTCTGAAAACTCGGAAATCCAAAACTTCAGAATTGCAGGACTGGGTCCGGGTTCGAGTTCAGGTCCGGCCCAGAATTATA
Organism: Acanthosepion pharaonis; assembly: GCA_903632075.3. Classification (NCBI taxonomy): domain Eukaryota; kingdom Metazoa; phylum Mollusca; class Cephalopoda; order Sepiida; family Sepiidae; genus Acanthosepion; species Acanthosepion pharaonis. The sequence goes on along the minus strand of CAHIKZ030005503.1, from coordinate 35,644 downwards.
TTAAATTAGTTCACAGAGTCGGCCTAATTCCAAAACGGTATATGTTAGGCTACGGCCTCTGGGAGTAAAGTTGAAAAAAAGTGTGACGCACAACACACTAATATACGTATTTATTTATATAGAAGAAATAATATAGCATAAAAATAAATCATTAAATGCTAAAAAGAAAATGATTTTGTTTATCATTTACCCTATTTACATTGTTCGAACTGTTTCCCTCATCTTTATTGTCATATTCACGACGTTTCGGCCAATGTACGCTCCAGCTTTCTTCAGATGGTATACGTTGGAATTTTGAACCGAACACTTTATTTTCCTCCAATTTGTATACGCTTCGGGTAGGAAAGTTTACACATATAGACTTAGAGATCTCACTCCGGGACAGATGCTTTTCATGAGTAGTTAGTAAGGCAATGCAGTTTCCTGTAGACTAATTGGTAAGAGAGACTTTGCTTAAAATTGTTTTGCTCGATTTCTATTTGTTTAGTAGGACTTCTTAATGTCTAGGACAGTGGGCATTAATTTCATTGCCTAAACAACAAGGACGTCTGCTCAAACACGCGTACCCACTAAATACAACGTATAAATTAAAAAAGAAATAATGCCGGATTAAAAAAATTAATTGTTCATATTTACTTTTTTTTATATTTCGAACAGGACAATAAAGATAGATTGTATAGACTTTTAGAAGACCCAACAAAACATGTTTATTTCTTAAATAAGAAATGAAACCTTTTTGTACCATGATATGGAAAATTGTTTCTATATCAAGAACCATATCAGGAAAAACTATAACAAAGTGGGAAAAGTTTTCGTTTGATATGTTTCGTCCTTTAGGTCTTTATTCCGATGAACGAAGCGAGCCACACGAAAAGATTTCCCACTTTATCTTTATATATATTTCTCACAATCTTCTATATTCATCGAGAAGGGATGTCCAATGTCGGCGAGAGAGCATTTATAAATACAGAATGTATAGACATGAGAACAAATACTAGATTCTGACTGTCAGACACAGTCATGTGTCAGATCTTCTGACACCGTTTTCTTACAGATCGCATTTTGGAGTGATAATGACAGTCTCCATGCAATGTTAATTCCCATGGCCCCTCTTTCCCTCTTTATCAATATCTGTGTATATGTATATGCTTCTGTTCGCGTGCATGCGTGTATCTGTGCGCACATGCATGTGTTCGTTTGTGTGTGTACGTGTGTCTCTGTGTCTGTGTGTCTATCTGTGTGTGTGCGTACGTATGTCTCTGTGCCTGTGTGTCTATCTGTGTGTGTGTGTCTCTGTGTCTATCTGTGTGTGTGTGTCTCTGTGTCTATTTGTGTGTGCGTGCGTGTGTGTGTGTGTGTGTGTGTGTGTGTGTGTGTGTGTGTGTGTGTGTGTGTGTGTGTGTGTGTGTGTGATATGCCATGGTATAAGCTAATATTTCACGAATTCAGGAGATCACCAGTGGCCAGTGATTCCGCGACATAAGCGAGTCCCGTAGTCACTGGAATTTTACGCAATGGCTCGTATTTTTGTCCGGATTTAAAATAATGTCAGACCATCTGTAGGTGGAAACATCATCATTTCCTGCCCTTCACATTGGCACTGATCCCTGTCACACTGTCACTGACCCATTCCAAAACCAGGCAAATCAGCTCCACACCCATTTAGCCGATCGACTTGATTCGCACTCACCGACGTATTGGACCGTGCGCACTGTCTCGTAACGACCGAGCGACCGACCAGCACATGCTTCTCGTGTACGCAGTCCCGATAAAGGTATACACGGTGTTGAGAAAACGGGACGGAGTGGGTGGCGCCGCAATTCGTTCGCGACAAATTCATCCCGGATTAAAGGGGAAGTGATCACGTAGGCAGCTTTTGGTGTAATTAATTCGACCAGAAACGATGCTTTCCTCAGCTGTCACGACGCGTAAGAAGCGTCCGTGTGATGGACGCTAGGTTAGTGGTTGGGATAAAGCTGGAAACTAAGAGGGCGAGGGGCGTGATTGAGGGTAGAATTTGATGGCGTAAGCAGCTTGTTTAGTGTGGTGGGCAGGACAGAGTTGTCGGTGTCGGTGGGGAGGGAACTACAATAGGGGTTGGTCGGGATGTTTGCCAGTTGTGATGGCACGGAAAGGAGCAAGATGTCAAGTCAATGCTCATGATGATCACGGGAGTAATGTTAATGAGATTTGGCGATAAATCTGATGAATTGAGTGCGAAGTGCCGTTTATGTTTGGTGTGCTGGTGTCGAAAGCAGTTGTTGTGAGTTCAATCCTAATTTTCTTAATATTTCAATCTTTATTCGCATTAACCAATGAACGTTATGACAGACCACGTCTTATTTCGTTCATTTCTTGGAAATAACCGGATGCGTTATGCATAAATGGAAACTTTATTTGGTTTTGTTAGTACCATGCATGGATCTATTTCCTTTTGTTTTAATACAATTTTCATTTTACTTTTTAAAATAAAACCAATCACTTCTCGTTTCTTATTTGGCATGTTTAAATACGAATGATTGCCTTCATCTTGTTAGTTAACTGTTGTAGCATACCTACGGACGATAATGTGCCTGTCCCCATTCACATAAATACTGTAGTAAATACTATAGTGATTTTCCAAGCGTAGCTTAGATGTGGCTCAAGGCCGAAAGTATTGGGTACCAAGTGAGGGTCGAACTCACTACTCAGTCGTAATTGTTCTAGCCAGACAAGCTTACTAACCATTACACCACCTCGAGGTGCCCGTAGTAAATACTGTATGTTGGCCTGCAGTCAAAAATTCGTCTCCAGCTGTCCTGCTCAAACTCTCTGCCTCCGGGTAGAGAGGATCCCCAGACGAGACTATGGCGAAGACAAATGTCCCGTCTTCAGAAACAGCTACCCGACCCCGTTTTATACGGGGTCTATGGGGAATTTTTTGGCCGAGCATACGGACTCGGATACCCCACATTAAATTCGGCCTTGTGTAACATCTGACGCGGTTGCTAGATATGCTACCATCGGAAATTCGTTTCCGGCTGTGCTGGTCAATCTCTTTGCCTCTGGGCAGAGAGGATCTTCAGATGAGACCCTGTCGAAGGATAGAGACTCATCTTGGGAAACAGCTATCCGACCAAATTTATACGTGTTCTTCGCGGTATTTTTGGCCGAGCCTACCGGTTCGGATGGCCCACATTAAGTTCGGCCTTGGTATATATACTGCAGTCCAATTGTGCTGGTCAAACTCACTGTCTCCGAGCAGAGAGGATCCCCAGACGAGGTTATGTCGAATGGAACAGTCTCGTCTCTAGAAACAGCTACCCGACCCTGTTTTATAAGAGGTCTACGGGGAATTTTTAACCAACCTACGGGCTCGGCTACCCCACATTAAATTCGGTCTTCTGTGTGCCACATCTGACCGCGTGGGGCGGTTGGTAGATATCCTGCAGTTGGAGATTCATTGTGGAATTCACTTGACTCACTTCTAGCAGTTGACTACTTCTTCTACGCCCCGCTATCAAATTTTATGTGTGTTGTTCTTGTCCTAAGGATTATCGTTCATTAACAACCTTCATTTGAGTATTCTATTCAGTAACCTTCCCTAGGTTACAACAATAACCAGCAAGATAAGGATAACAGTTTGCATATAAATAATGCAGGACATTCTCATCACAAGTGAAGAAAAGAGTTGAAGCAACAGAAATGTGGCTCTACAGAAGGATACTGAGAATACGATGAACTGAACAAGTTTTAGATAAAATGGAAACAAATAGGACCCTTATGCTTAAGAGACGTATGGATTTTTTTAGTATATATAATGAGAAAAAAGACGGTTTTGAAATTGTGACACTTGCAGGACTTATTCAGTATTTCAAGTGAGACAGAGGAAAAACAAAATTAGTAACTTATACAACGAGCCTGTGTAAAAAGATAAAAGTACAGGGATTGGGAAGGACAGCTAGAAAGGACAGAAGGTTTTGGAGAGCCATGATCACACAAGTGAGCAAAGGGAATCGACATTTAGGAAAAGAAAAAATGATAAACGTAAACATTGTCAGAATTTTGTAGATGAAGTGATTTTCTAGCCTTTAAATTTTGATTCTAATACAAGATTTCTTGAGTTTGTGACAAATAAAGTGAAGTACTCACAAACACACACGCATGCACAGGCACACAAACACACGCACGCACACACATACACACATACATATATATATATATATATATATATATATATATATTTGTTGGATAGATGTGAGTTTGTGACCGTGGATTTCACGCTTTCGTGATCGTCAGACAAACTGATTAATATATAAATAATTATACATATATAATAAATAATTATACATATATATATTTATTTATATTTATATGCACTTTTCACACATTAAAACATTAAACATTCTGACGATCGCTAAAGCGTGAAACCCAAGGTCACAAACTCACATCTATCCAACCAAATATGTTAGCTCTATCTCTGATATTGAGCGCTTTCTAATAAGTACCGCGCATATAATATATAAATAATTATACATATATATATTTATTTATATTTATATACACTTTTCACACACACACACACACACACACACACATATATATATATATATATATATATATATATATGTATCACTTGACTTAAAATATTTTTGCCTTTCCTTGCCCTTAAAGGAGTGTTCTTTGCCGTGCTGATGTTGCTACATGCCTTACTTCTTGCCTATCTCACACTGCGAATTTTTTCTAAGCTCGATACTAAACATTAAATCTGTTACAAAAAAAAGTACTAAACAAAATGAACACAAAACGACCAGCTTTAAAAAAGGACTCGTAACTGGAAAAACCGAATGAAAAAAGAATGTTAACAACGATTACTTTTTTCACACCCAACGGAATCAGAATCAATGTTGAGTTTAAGCAAGCGAATGAGTCAATTGGAGTAAAGTGTCATGCAAATTTAAATTTTTCCCACTTGTGACGAATGCAGCTATCGACTTTTTGCATGCTAGCATGCTAGTTAACATTTGTGTCAGTCAGCTGTTGGCTCTCACGCTGGCCAATAGAATCTTCCTGCCTATTCGTGGCAGCCAGCTATTGGCTCTCACTCTGGCCAGTAAAAAATGGCCGCAAAACTACATGAAAACTGCCGTAGAAGCATGAAAAAATCGATTATTTCCACTATCGAGAGAAGTTGGGAAATGCAAAGTCGATCTTGGCCTTCTCGCTAACTTGGAGCATGTGCATGTAAATTTTGGTGCAAATCCATCGAAAATTGCAGCCGTGCATTCATTACACACACACACACATCATGCCTTATATATATATATATATATATATATATATGTAGTCTTGTCCAAAATCCAGATTAATATATATATATATATATATATATATATATATATATATATATATATATATATATATATATAAACGAAGGTGTCTCTGTGTTTGTTGTGTCTGTCTGTGTTTGTGTGTGTGTGTGTGTGTGTGTGTGTGTGTGTGTGTGTGTGTGTATACTATTTATGCACGTCCACATTTCTCGACCGATTTCGATGAAATTATACACACATGTTGCAAATTTTCTATGAGAGTTAAAGACCAACATTTTAATCGCAATGATCCCGGGTTTGGTAGAAAAATCGATAAAACTAAAGCTGTGTACGACTTTTTTTAAAAAACCAAGTCTAAGTTACACGCAAACAAAATTTTTACAGGATGAGCTGATGTTTTTTGCACTTAATGCAAAACATCAGCTCATGTTACAAGGTTTATGTAGAGTGTTTGATAGTTTTCATATAACATTGGTTTCACACAAAAAATTCCAAAACACTGACAAAAACCTAAATCTTAAAATAAAAACTGGAATAACTTCTTCGTTTTTTATTCGATTTTCTTCAAACATGTCGCAAAATTTTCCATCGTGCAAGACACAAGACAGTATGATTTTAATCCAGCTCGCTTCGGGGCGTATGATGAAAAACTACGAGAAACACTTAAACAACCCGTTTTTCGGCCATAACGCACTTGTTTTTCATCCGATTCTTTCCAAATTTTCCATGTAGATTACAAATGGCACATAAATTTTCTTGCGTGAATGTTTGGTTTATATTATTCCAGATAAGTGGACGAAATAGGTCCCAAATTGGTTTTTACAATTTAGCCAATAGTTTCCTCATATGATTCCATCCTAAATTGAAATTCGATCAACCTTTGATGCAAAAATTGTTTGAGAGGGCTTATTGAAGCGTTAAAAGGGGAAAAAAATTCGAAGAACCCCATATTAACGCCAGCTTTACAGTAAACCTGCGAATAAAGACGTGGGTGTTCATGCGTTTGCACTTGCAATTGAATGAAGCTCTGACTCTTCATCTCTGCTTTTGTTTGATTAGTAAATTTGGGAACAATGCCGTACTATTTGAAAATTATTACGGCCAGAGGAAATTTACTGAATATCTAAAACATTGAAACAAATTTAGCCCCGAGCAACGACCACGCAAGAATGTTTTATCGATGAAATTCCTTCATTAAGAAACAATTGCGAAGGACCTACCGTATAAAAGACGCGCGGGGAGAATACGAACAGATGATGCCTGCAAGCAGGGACGCAGGAAGACATATCTAGACAGGGGATGCAGGTATACAGTGAGTGCGGTTATACACCATATACACCCAGGTAACACCGTTTACTTGGCTAGTACGCACATTCACAGGATGCATCAAAAATACTTTTACAAAGTTTGGGGTGGGTTTCTCAATGATAAATGTCCATATAAACACATGTCTGCAAAGCCTTTGTTTTTGAGTTAAGTTTCAAGTTAAGGTAGAGGCTGTTAAATCCAAGATACAATCTAAGAAACAATACAGAAATATTTTGCAAACATTGAATATCCGGGCATTTTTAAACGGAACACTTTTCACTTAACTCAATGCTACACACATTAAACGTTGACGATAGAGTAGCCACAAATAAGCGCAAATGAAAAATGTAATCTAGCCTACATGGCAACACAGCGCCATCTACCGTAAACTCTCTTTAAACGTATTAAATCATATATATATATATATATATATATATATATATATATATATATATATATATACGCACACACACACACACACACACACACACACACACACACATATATATATATATATATAAACCTATGATCTAATTACATAAAACTGGTAATGGTGGGCGATTTTTTCTGGTCGATAAGTCCAAAACGGTAGATTTTATCATAATTTAATTGTTAATTCGGGGTTCAGCACGTACATTTATACGGAAATATGACGATTTTGAAAATTTTAATAGATATTTAGATCGGGGATTGAGAAGCAAATTTACCACACACACACACACACACACACATATATATATATATATATATTTTAATAAAAGTATACATATATTCATTATATATATATATATATATATATATATATATATATATATATATATGTGTGTGTGTGTGTGTGTGTGTGTGTGTGTATTGAAAATGTAAATTTGTTATACTTTATTTCGGCAAAAGAAGAGAAATGCACTTTCAAAAACAAATTAACCAAGTTAATTAAACATATCTTTTTTTAGTGTTCGATAACGAGTCGTTTAGGTTCTTTGCTGATACGCTTAGAGCGCTTTAAAAGATTTGGACGATATTTTTGCAATGTTTAGACCAGCGAAGTTACAAGTTCCTGGTTCAGTCTGCTCTGCTTTTGCTACGTTATTTCCATCGAATCCGTTAAAGGTTTATTTGAGATTGTAATTTCTTCAGATTCAGAGACTGTTGTCCCCTCCCCAGCAGGAGCGAGGTGAGGTAGAGTAACAGAAGTTTCCTTTCTATTTGGTAACCTAACAAAAGCGTAATCGGGATTTGCCTCAATCAGCTCAACTTCTCGTCCATTTGCTTCGTGCTTGTTGTTCTGAACGTAGTTTCTCACGAGCACTTTTCCAGAAACCGTCAACCACGAAGGAACAGATCTTCTGGATGTAGATTTTCTCGGGTAAGAAGTCATCCGTTCTTGACCAGTGCAACTTGTGACTGTATACAGTAAGGGGCGAATCGAGAAGAGAGCGTCACATAACATGGTTTCCCATTGATGTACAGGTAAACCTCTCGATTTTAAGGTTAATTTAAGCGTCCTTCACAGAGTTCCATTCATTCACTCAACCGTTTCCCCGTGGGTTGTACTCAATCAATCAACTAGTAGTTATTCCTTTCTCTTGAATTCTGTTCACTACTATTTCTCTAGCAGTTTAGTCTTGAAGGTCAGCACTAGTATAGCCTCCAGCTGTGTTAACTGTTATTTATAATGCGTAACTTTGCTTTTAAATACAATATATATATATATATATATATATATGTGTGTGTGTGTGTATGTGTATGTGTGTGTGTATGTATGTGTGTGTGTACACTAATAAAATATGATATGTATATATTTCGATCCAGACTTGAAGCAATCGGATGTCTAGCCACATGGATAAGCTGCGAAGACAGCGAAACATGCTTGTGTATGGATGACTATGTTACGCTCTCGTCATTTCGAACGAGCATTATTAAAAAAAAAAAGGTAATTCCAAAACAGTAGTCGTCACTGCTATTAACGCACCGCTCATCATTAATGAATTGAGCACTCTGGCTGCTGGCGTTTATATACATTCATATTCGTAGGATCTCCGACTGATGCCATATCTGTCAGGTTTTGATCCCGGCTTGAAACAATCGGATGTCTAGCCACACTGATGAGCTGTGATACAACGAAACGGGCTTGCATGTATGTGGATGACTATATATATATATATATATATATATATATATATATATATATATATATATAAATTAAACTTAAAGAGTTAGACAAACCTACCAAAGGTTGACCTATGCGGATCGTCAGGCAAGGCCGGCATTGACGATCCGCAGAGGTGAAACATTGGTAGGTTTATCTGGCTCTTTAGGTTTAATTAGGTTTGCTCAACTTAGCGTATTGAGCACTTTATTTAGTTATTTTACTTACTCGTATCGTTTTTTTTTTCTTTGGGTTTTGGACTTGGGTGCTAGACGATTATTTTCGGCTGACGTACATGTTCTTGGTTCTTTCTTTTTTTTGTACCTTTTTTCCCTTTGTTAATCCTTTGATTTTGGTTTATTGGGGACAGCGAACATCATTTTTTTAAGCATTTCACCCCAAGCAAGGCGGGAGTGCCACTAGCACGCAGGGGTTTACAGAGGATTGAGAACAAGAGTAAAGAGGCGTGTTCAGGGAGAGGATAAAGAAAAGGACGGGGAACAAGATCAAGGTATCAGAAGATGTCGATTGACATTACAATTGAATATTTAAAGATTATAGTTATCATAGAAGCAAGTAAGAGGAAGGGAGTTCCACAGACGGGAAGTGCTAGAGAAGAAGTTTATAGAGAGGGAGAGACGGTAACATTTAACCGTTTCGATAGTGAAAGGGTGGGTCCGAGATGCTAACCTAGTAGCGCGCTTAAATTCATGCAGACTGGGAACCAGAGAAAGCATCTCGTCAGAACAGTTGCCTTGAAAATATTTATAGAAGAGACAGAGGGATGCCAAGGGCACGTCTGTGAGAAAGCGACAGTAGACTAGACGACAGATCAGTAACCATCATATTAACTGTCAACGCCTTTAGCCGATAATTCCTACTTGACTTTTTCTTTTTCTTTTTTTTTGTCAAAAGTTCTCTAGCATTAAATGACCCGATAGTAAAATATTTAGGATCTTTTTCGGTTAATTCACCCCAAATAATGTAAAGTTATTGTCCCAAATATTAATTCGCCCCAAGAATTTATAAATTTTAAAACAAAGTTTTTTTGGTTTTTTTTTATTAAAGTTTTGGCACGGGTTAAGGTTAAAAAATTACAATAAAAAAAAAGAAAAAATCGGTTTTTGTCATGTTTATCGAAGTGAGCTCGACAAAGATACCACATTTACAAATAGCGTACCCGAGTCGCCCACTCTTAGGAACGATCACAAAGGTCAACTAAACTGAAGTCCAATGGAAGATCCTCGCTCTGGGAAAATTGAGTATGAATTTTAGTAAATATAAATTATTTTTACTTTAGGGTGAATTAATATTTGGGGGTGAATTAATACAAAATATTTAATATTTTTCTGCAGAAGAATGGCATTTATAAAGTTTTAAATAAGAAGATGCCAAATTTGAACGTTTGACAAACAGAGAAGTCAATACATTTTTCTGTCAAAATTATCCTTTAAAAAAAAACTAAGGAGATACCAACTCAAACACATTCTCTAAGTTTTATCCTAATTTACTAATTTATCAAAATAATGCATACAAAGTAATACTTTATTCAGAAATGGATACAAAGTAATATTTTACCCAGAAATGCGTACAAAGAATTATTTTACCCAGAAATGCCTGCAAAGAAATATTTTATTCAGAAATGCATACGAAGAAATACTTTACCCAGAAATGCGTACAAAGAAATATTTTATCCAGAAATGCGTACAAACAAATACTTTATTCAGAAATGCATACAATGAAATATTTTATTCAGAAATGCACGCAAAGAAATATTTTATCCAGAAATGCGTACAAGGAAATATTTTATTCAGAAATGCATACAAAGAAATATTTTATTCAGAAATTCATACAAAGAAATATTTTATTCAGAAATGCATACAAAGAAATATATTGTAAATAACAAACAATTTCTTATACACACACTTCCCAAAAGAAAGCCATACAAAAATTGAAAAAATTTTATTCAGAAATCTATACAAAGAAATATTTTATTCAGAAATCCATACAAAGAAATATTTTATTCAGAAATTCATACAAAGAAATATTTTATTCAGAAATGCATACAAAGAAATATATTGTTCAGAAATCCATACAAAGAAACATTTTATTCAGAAATCTATACAAAGAAATATTTTATTCAGAAATCCATACAACGAAATATTTTATTCAGAAATTCATACAAAGAAATATTTTTTTTTCAGAAATGACAGGTATAGGATCGAAAAAACATAGCAAAGAAATTTTGATTGTTTTACAGGAATCCATACAAAGAAACATTTTATTCAGAAATCTATACAAAGAAATATTTTATTCAGAAATCCATACAACGAAATATTTTATTCAGAAATTCATACATGGAAATATTTTATTCAGAAATGCATACAAAGAAATATATTATTCAGAAATCCATACAAAGAAACATTTTATTCAGAAATCTATACAAAGAAATATTTTATTCAGAAATCCATACAAAGAATTATTTTATTCAGAGATGCGTACAAAGAAATATTTTATTCAGAAATGCATACAAAGAAATATTTTATTCAGAAATCAATACAAAGAAATATTTTATTCAGAAATGCGTACAAAGAAATATTTTTATTCAGAAATGCATACAAAGAAATATTTTATTCAGAAATCCATATAAAGAAATATTTTATTCAAAATTATACAAAAGAAATAAAGAAATATTTTATTCAGAAATTCATACAAATTTTTATTCAGAAATGTTGTTCCATTCCATGGCATAGGCGAAATCATCAAAGAAATATTTTATTCTCACACAGAACGAGATGCTTTTTTATTAAATTAAAAAATATTTTATTCAGAAACAGTGAAATATTTTATTCAGAAAACAAAGAAAGAAAATGATTTTTTTACCAATTGATTTTAATAAATTCATTAAAGAAATTTTTCAAAAATCTCCTTCTCTTAAACTGCTTGCCAATCAACCGTTAGAGTAGTATCATATAAGAAGAAAATTTGCAGCTACCGATACCTAGGTTCGAGCGTGACACTCTGGACTTCAAATATGAATATATGTTTTCCGCTAGGTGTATAAATAGCGGCGTCAGGCTACTGACTGCAGTGATTATTGAGTGACTATTGAGTGGAACTATCCAGTCGAATTAGTGTGAATTATTTTGCGTCGATGATTTGGGTTTTGATTTAGGATTTACCGGACGTTAAGCCGAGCCGCGCTACTAACAAGGTATTCGTTAATTATCTTTGGTTGACTTTTACTTCTTTGTTCTTGTTAAGTCTTTATTGGCGGTTGTAAATAAATACTGTTTTTTCTTAACATTGAAGTCTTGAGTTATACTTAATCATTAGCAGCCACTGTACGTCACAAAAAGATCGTAATTTTCCTTTGAGAAAACTAGATTCAAAAGAATTAGAGACATCGCGGATAATATTATGACGCAGATCATGTCTCCATGAGGATTGAATATTAATTGCTTTTTATTATTGTACCTTTAATTCTAATTCTATGCTAAGTTTCCCCTCTGCTAGTTAATAGTGAATGTTTCTTTAGTTTGTTATTGATTTCCAAACAAACAATGACTTTCTTATACAAATGATTTCCTCAGGGAAGAATAGGATATTGACACGAGAAGAGACAATAGTCGCTGACATACAGCTCGGCATCATCCACATTGAAACCGCCAAAGAATTATTTAAATCTGTTATATAGGAATAAAATGTCGCTGCCGACACTTGAGTTTGAACATAGATCACCAGTGAACAAACACGGGCGATCCCATTATTGAATTAATTAGACCACGTGACGATAGAGGAAACGCATAAGTAATAATTAGCTTAGCCTCTAATCGATCGACCTTTCTATCTAATTTCTTTATTGAAACCAAGTAGTGTGTTTAATATGTTTTTACAGGCAATCAAAATCAAAGTCCTTTATTTATGATCTATTGGCAGGGGACGTCAAACATTTCTTTCTTCTATCCTCTATTACTAACAGATCGTCATTTAGACTCTATCTTCTGTTACTATACGGACCGCTATTTCCTACTCTTAATGAGAAAAGCTAGAATATGTAGTCATTAAATGACCCATGTATTTCATTTAATGACTATATATTCTAGCTTTTCTCATTAGTTTCTTTTTAGTACCAGAAATATTTCCATAGGGACGTCTGATTCCGGTATTTATTTATCCTAAAGGAACTTTGATGTTGATTGAATCTTTTTTTGAATTCATGCCTTGTGCATCCAATATAGACCTTTACTTTGTCTAGATCCTGAACAGTTGAGATATTGCATTGGTATACTAATGATTCCGTGAGACATTCTTTTTTAGAGGACAGTTATGAGGATTTCTGCAGTTACATAATTTTTGTTTATCGTCATCTCTTTTTCATTTTTATACTGTCTAAATTTCTTTGGTCTTGTTCATAGTGTTTAATCAAGAGATTAGAAATATTCCTGTGTAGCGATGGAACAATATTTTTAAATCAGTTAATTTATAATATTTATGCTCTGTTAATTTGCATTGAGCACTGTTTTGTAAAAATAAAAATATTAATAACGACACCGGATTATATATTTTACTGTTCTTTCTTTTATTATAATATATATATATATATATATATATATATATATATATATATATATATATATATATATGGAGAGAGAGAGAGGGGGAGATACCCATAGATAACGTATTTTTTTTTTTACAAAAACATCCGTGTTAATAGTTCGCATTATTGAGGGTTGTGTTTTTTGTCTTTTATATTATTAACGCTTACATTATTTTAAACATATTTTTGCATGTGAATGTGTTTATTACGTTCATATTTTCCTCAAGTTTACTGCGGACAGCGATTAGTTGGTTTTCGTGTGCATTTATATGCTGACCGTGTTTGGGAAAAAATTCTCATCACTATATATGAACATATAAAAAATCAGTTTAAGAAAAAAAAAATCCTTGAAAATGGCTAAAAGAATAGCCGAAAGCCCTAGAATGTATATAATATTTTGAGAGTTTTTACAGATTTTGTTTTCAGTAAAGGAAACACTTGTCTTCTTTAATGAAACTTTTATATACTATATATATATATATATATATATATATATATATATATAATATGTAAAATCTCGAGAAACATCTATATTTATGATTAATTATATTGGTACTTGTGTACCATAAAAACCTATGTATGCACAAATAATAATTTCTAATGTTACGGGCATGGATATTACTTTCACTTTCACTTTCGTATTTTTCCTCAGCAAGAAAATATTTAAAAAGTTTTATTATTTGCTTTTCTGACAGAAGTTGTAGTAGTAGTAGTAGTAGTAGTAGTAGTAGCAGTAGCAGTAGGAGAAAGTGTCTCCTGAAAGATTAAACAGAAAAACGTTATCTGTGGTAAACAACTATGGCCCAGTGTTTTGAAGTCAGGTAGCCTTATCTTCCGGGCATTAATCTTGCTTCAAATCTCTACTACGATCACCTGCCGACCTATCCCTTCGACAAACGCCGGCGTTCGGTAAATTTTGATAAACATTTAGGTGCGTCACACTGTGAGCCACGAAGGCAAATATCATTATTATTATTATTATTATTATTATTATTATTATTATTATTATTTGTCTTGTATTTCTGAAATATTTGCTTATTTTTTTTCCTTTCATTGGTATTCTTTTTATTATTATGGTTCGAAAATTTTTTCTCCCACATATTTCCTTTATTTTATCAACGATCATTCTGTGCGTTTCTTGCTCTATCTTGGTCTCTTTAGACGCGCCGTTCGCGTCTGTCTATATTTAATGAGTTTAACTTCGTATAATTCACAGCTGAAGCTAGAAATATTGCATCTCTCAAGTGAGGAGGGCCTGCGAATGTGTCTGCTGAGAAAAACGTGCATGCGAAATTATGCTTCTTTATTTATTTTTTAATTTCTCCTTGGCTCGAACACCACATTCCGGTTTAAAGCTATAGTTGCATAGGTTGCGATGGATAAATTGTCGTCCAAATTACGCAAACATGATAATAACACTGATATCTCATTTTAACTGATATACAGGGTGTAACAAATTAATGTATACACTCTTTAAATATTAATAGTTAATAATACATTACCGTGATGTGAGAACTTATATAGATGAAAATATGCAAAACAGATGGATTGGAAGAAAAGGACAGTTGAATACCCACCTAGATCACCAGATTTGACACTCTTGGATTTCTTTTTTGTGGGGGTTTCTAAAAGACAAAGTTTACAGCAGGAAACCTGGAACAATTGCTGAAATGAGAGTAGCAATTGAAGAAGAATGTGCTCAAATACCAGAGGAAATGATACTGGACATTTGTTGGTCTATTTCTTCAAGATATGAAAAGTGTATTGAACAGAACGGCAACCAGTTTGAGCACCTGATGTGAACTCATCATTATATGAACATTCTGCCATTGACCCAAATAGCTTTTATCATATTAAAGTTAATTTTTTATATTTTTTGTATATTTTACTCTCACATTCTTTAAATGTGCATTCTGTTGTATTAATCCTATTTGCAAGTCAAAATACATAAATTGAATAAGTTTTTAACAATTCAAAGAGTGTATACAGTGTAACCCGGATATAAGAGAGTTGTCGGGACCGGAGAAGAAGTCTCTTATATCCGGGTTTCTCTTATATCCGGGTTTGGTCTATTTTGTTTAGGTAAGTATGGCTCTAATTTGGGACCAGAGAAAATCTCTCTTATATCCGGGTTTCTCTTATATCTGGGTCTCTTATATCCGGGTTGCACTGTATATTATTTTGGGACACATTGTATTTAGCAAAATTACACAAAAAATATCTTGAGATGCTAAAGAGTTAAGTTATTCAATAAAATCGCTATTCGTTTCAGCCATGACCTCAAGATTATCTCGTAATCTCCTGCAACTCTCCCGGACGGTCTCCTTGTTTAAGTGAATGCAGCCATAATTCTTCCTTTAAGGTCATCTTTGGTGTTTTAAGGAGTTTTGTTGGTCTCTCACTTAATATAATAATCAAGGGGTTGCAGTCTGAATAGCAAGGTGGCTATATGTAAGGGGTGATGTGGTCGCAAAAATTGTTTGACAGCCATAACTTGGTTCTCATGCTTGTGTGGCATCGTGCAGCGTCAAACAACCAGAAACAACCACACCAGAGCAGCAGTACCTCCTCCCCTAAGGCACTTAATGTAGGCCTCCGTTTTAAATCTGAGGCCTTGTGGGAAGATGTATGTAGGCATAACGTCACCATCACTCATGATCACTCCAAAAACCATAATGTTGACTGGATATATGCTGCAACTTTTTCTGAATCCTCTGTATTCTGAATCCTCGGATAGACACACAAACACTCTGAATTGGAGCTTCCGGCGCGAATGCCAAGCAGTACAGGATGCCGTTTCCAAATTTATTGCTGGGTGGATTGCATCATGGTGCTCTTTTTCTCCCAGACGGTGCCCAACTGATTCTATTATGCAATGAGGTCGACAAAATCAAAAACAAACCACGCGCATGCGCAAAATTGAAATTATAATATGGCGACAATTTAACCATCGCACGCAGTACAGTGCCTTTACGCCAAATATCCCCAATTTGTTTAACCCTTAAACATGAGGAATCATCAACTGAATGGGGATATAATGAGTTAATGGTTTAAATTCTAAATCAATTGATACGTTCATCATTCCTTCGTGATTCCAACCTCAATGATTAATGGGAAACTTTGAGATTCATGAGGTTACTATTTACTAGTTTTAGGAGGCTACGTCATTTTCTGGAATATTCCTGTGAAAATAAAATATAAGAACCATCCAGAACATTACTATGTCTTGCATGCATATTTCTCGTAAAGAAAAAAGGTGAAAAGTATTTTTTTTTAAATCGTTATCTCCCCATGCAAGACAGTAAAGACGCAAGGGATTAATAATGAGCGTGAAGAGAAAAGAGTAATCACGAAGACAGTAGATAGTGATTTACATTGCATTTGAATTTTTGTAGATTAAAGTTGGCTGGGAAACATGAAGCCGGAAGTGTTTTCCACATGCGAAAAGTGCGAGAAATGAAATTGTCAGCAGAGAAAGTACGACATTGTATCCTTTCTTTATCGGCTTTAATAACCCCGAAATAAAATGCAATTCCATTTTATACAATTATATATTAACCACTATCTTCAGTGACTTTTTTGCCATGTATCATGTCTTCGATACCTTCGAAGCAAAATTCCCGGTGCGCGGGGTGGAGGTGGCTAAGTCTCATATCTTAAATTCATCCCACAATGATAATATAGATATTACTATTTCTGAATAATGTATTTGTTTTAATCAATTCACTCCAAGCAAGTTTATAATGCCATTAAGACGCAGGGGTAAGGCTACTGGGAGTGAAAGAGAAAGAAAAGACTATAGAAGGAACCGGAAACAGAAAAGAAAAATGGATAAATCTCTCCTCCTGTTCAAAAGACCGGAGAGAAGAATGAAATGAACGATAACCGAACTTATTTACTCTTATAGAGGAAAAAAATAAATAATAAATAAAGTTTCAGATTTTCGGCTGAGACGTCAGAAGAATAGATTTGAAGTAAACTTTAGAAGGAACAGGAAATTCAGTCCAGAACAGGAAGCAAGTGAAAAACTTCGACTTCTTCTGTTTAAAAGATTGGGGATGGGTGTAAACTGGACGACAGGCGAAGCTATCTACTCTTGTTAATGAAAGGAAAGATGCAGTTTACCTCGAAGAGAATAACCCCCCCCCCTAAGTAATTATACAAAAACATTGTCTAATCACTTTAAGCTGTCGACTGGAATATGAATTGCAACGATCAGGAAACAATTGTTAATTAGGTTTACTTCAAGAACTTGGGCCATAATTAATGCCCATTTTTACTTGGCAAATTTAACCGTCAAAATAATAAAGTACAATTATATTTTATTCAATGATGTATTCACTGTTATTTGCAATGACTTTTTAACACTGATCAGGTACGTCTTCGGTAACTTCCGATTAAAATTCTACTGGCTTTAGTGTGAGGAAAATTTTCGACGAATACTTGATTCTTGTTTTCTTTAACCAGAATCGCTATCAAAGTGTTTTGAAACGACCGAAAAAAAGTAATAATCGGTCGATACAAGGTCAGTTGAATACGGAATATGGTGTAGAATAGACCACTCGAAATTCTAGAATGTTTGGCATTTCGTCTACGGTCACTTTCTCACAGTTTTGCCGTTGCTTCCCCCTGTTTTTCTACAAATAATTTCACGGTAACTGCTCCGACGAGCTACTTTCGCTGCTTCCCAAACTGAAAGAATTTAAGCGTGCTACTAGGTTGGTATCTCAGGGCCACCCTTTCACTGTAGAAACGGTTAAATGTAGCCGTCTCTTCTTCTCCAATAGCTTCATGTCTCGAACTTCCCGTCTGTAGAACTCCCTTCCTCTTACTTGTTTCCCTGATAGCAATAATCTTCAAATACAATGTCAATAGACATCTTCAGATACCTTGATCTATTTCCCGTTCTTCTCTTCATCCTTTCCTCTATCACGCCTCTTTACTCTTGCTCCGACTCTCAGTAACCCCTTGCCTTGTTTGGGGTGAAATGCTTAAAAAAATAAATTCTTGATAAATTAAAATATCGAAAAAGTTAATAGTTGGTTGGTGAATAGGGTGACTGGAGTAGATCAAACCACCTGAGTTCCAAAATGTTTTCGTGTGTTATTTTTGAAATATGAAAAGATCGAAAAATTGGTTGGTGACTATGGTGGTTGGAATAGAAGAGACTAGCCGAGTTCCAAAATGTTTTCCTGTGTTGTTCTTAATGTAAACATCTCTGGGATTTAATCGGGAAAACAATATGCTTCCCTTACATTTGCCGTGTACGCTGCTAATGCTGTACAAAACTAAGGTATTTTTGTATAGTCCAAATGTATTCTTAACTATCAGGTATGACTAATAGTTCAGATACTACATTCATCATTGAAATTGATTCTCTAAAACAGAATTATGTTAAGACTCAACCTAATTGATTTTCCAGACATATTTTTTCCTACTATTTCAACTAATCAGTAATTCTGTGTACTTGTCAACATTGAAATGTGTATATGACCATACCAGAGTTGACGACAGTGCAAAGCAAATAATTTACTAATCTTTGTTTTGTTTTTTTCTAACTCTATGTCTTCTCCGGATGTAGGCAATCTAGAGATTTCTTTCTTTGATTATCCTATGAGTTGTCACACATTCATAAAATTATGGGGGAGTCGTTACCCGTTGCCTTCTCCTCTGTTTGGAAGTTTAGAACAGTCTTCTCTTCTAAATGTTCACTCAATACGTGGCCCAAGATCCGCTCAAGGTAGCGGATTTCTAAAAGAATTTGTTGTATGAAGGTAAGAGGGAGAAATAAAAGGATTTTATGATGATAGGTAGTCTAGATAACGGCTGACCCTATAATTAAAGTTAGTAAAACTTTAACTGCGAGTAGAAGCATCCTCTTGGTAGTTCGTTCTATGAAGTAGCCGTCCGTAGAAAAAAGCTGCTTACTTGAAACGTTTTTCTTACCAATGAAATACGAATGATGGTTTGCCCCTGTGAATATGGTATGGTGCGTCTTAAGTGTAAATATCTGAACTTTTAGCTCATCAGAACATTTTTCAATGGAAAAGGAATACGTAGTAATGAGAGGTTTGCGTTCGTGGCAGAGATGTTATAGTGTGGTAAATAATTCATCATTTACATGTAGCATACCTACGGACGATAATGGGTATGTCCCCATTCACATAAATACAGTAGTAATTACTGTATGTTGGTCTGCATTCAGAGATTCGTCTCCAGCTGTGCTGGTCAAACTCTCTGCCTCCGAGCAGAGAGGATACCCAGACGAGGCTCTCTCGAAGGATAGAGTCTCATCTCGGGAAAAAGCTACCCGACCCCCTTTTATACGGGTTCTACGTGGAATTTTTGGCCGAGCCTACGGGCTCTCACATCCCACATTAAATTCGGCCTTGTGCCACATCTGACCGCGAGGGGCGGTTGGTAGATATCCTGCAGTTGGAGATTCATTGTAGAATTCACTTGACTCACTTCTAGCAGTTGACGTCTACTACGCGCCGCTGACGAATCCTATATATGTTGTTCTTGTCCTAAGTATTATCGTTCATTACCAACGTTCGTTTGATTATTCTATTCAGTGACGTTCCCTAGGTTACTACCGTTTCGTTGTTGACTTGCTTGGGGTGAAATGTTTTAAAAATATATAGATATATCGATGACGGTTACTTTTTTACTATTTCCTTTTGGAACGTTGTTGGCTGGCATCCTTCATGGAAATTGCTCCGAGGAGCTGCATTCGCTGGTTCCCAGACGTCATGAGTTCCAGCGCCCTACGAGGCTGGCATCACGCTCTCACCCCATTCACTGTCGAAACTCCTAAATGTAGCCGTCTCTTCTACTCTAATAGCTTCATGTCTCGCGCCTCTCGCCTGTGGAACTCCCTTCCCTTCTCCTGTCTCCCCGTGAGCTATAATCTCCAGCTATTCAAGTGTAATGTCAATCGACATCTCCAGTTGCCTTGATCTATCCACTACCGTCATCCTTTCTTCTATCACTCCTATCTGATCTTGCTCTAAATTTTCTCTAACCCCTTGCGTCCTTGTGGCTTCCTGCCTTGCTTGGGGTGAAATGTTAAAAAAAAAAAAAAAAAAACTTCCCATACTTCATACTTCTACATAATGTATTATCTTTTTGTTAGTCTTCCAACTCTGTTTTCCACCCATGTTCGCAAACTCATTAAGCTTCCATCTGCTCCTCTTTCAGTATGTCCTCTGAGTATCAAATTCTCCAAGCCTTCTTTCGTCATTATATGTCCCGGAAATATGAACTAAACTTTTTCTTTTTCTGATTCTAAATAAAGATGTTCATTTTGTTCTTATTTCCTTATTCGTTGCTCAAAGGTTTCTTCTATAAATTTCTCAACCTCTGCTTCTCGACAGGTATCTATGTTACTTCTTCCCTTCTTCATCTATGAGGATATTCTCCAGTATTCACCGACATATCAGAGGATTGATATGTCATAGAAGCTCAGCAGGTCATTCTTTGTTGTTTTGTCTTTATACGAAAAGTTCCTGATTTGTAATAGTACTTTGTTTAACTTTAGAAGGGTATCTTTCATTACATTCCAACTTCTGATTTCCGTGTCAAATTTTAACCACCATATATTCTGTCATCTGTCTATACTTTATTGTTAAGAATAAAGAAAAAAAATAAATCCTGATAGTGGTTATGTAACTCCTAGGATCACCGCGTTGCATGGGTTGAATATATCCGGTGAGATGCTACATCCTTGTCTTACGCACTTTTTTTTTTATTTTTGTGTATTTTCCCAACTCCATTTTCCCAACTCCATTTTCCCAACTCCATTTTCCCAACTCCATTTTCCCAACTCCATTTTCCCAACTTATTTTACCGGTGTCGGTAAAATATACGCCTACGTTATTTTGCGGTTATTTATTTTATTGTTATGAAGGCAGGTAATGTTAAAAATAACAACACACAGATTTAACACAGAATTTTATTTATTTTCACCATCAATTGTTAAGACAATTTATTTTTTTTCCAACATCAATTGTTAAAACACAAGTTAAAATCATTTATTCATCATCAATTATTAAAAGAAATATAAAAGTCTCTGAATATTTTAAGCCCTTCAGGATTAAACGTCTCTGTAAATCCCAAACTAGCCCTTGGGCGTGGTTCTCTTACCAATACACATCAACAGACCCAGGTCATTGAATCCATATTGTTCATGTCCTGCCTACAGAGCTCACACATCCACTGTTGACGGTCTTGAAAATATTCTTAGTTCTAAAACACTGTTTATATTTACCGGTAAAATATCCTTGGTGTCTGTTTTACCGGGAACGGTAAAATATTCTTGCTGCTTATTTTAGCGGGAATTGGCAAAATAATATTCATGTTTATTTTACCCGGACCCGCAAAATAGCCCTGGTGTCGATTTTAACCAGGGCCGGCAAAATAACCTTGGTGTCGATTTTACCAGAACCGACAAAATAGTCTTGATGTCTATTTTACCGGGAAAATATCCTTGCTGTCTGTTTTAGCGGGTCGGCAAAATAGGCTTCGTGTTTATTTTACCGGGACCGAGTTTGATTTTTTTCACGGTTAGAATTTTTTCCGCTTTTGTATAATTCTTAATTTTTCCGCGGGAAAAAATAAAACCCCCAAAACAATTGCAACCACAATGAAATTATTTTTGGTGACAAACGATTTATTTTATAGCCTTATGAAATTATTTGCCTCCTAAATCACAGGATGAATCAATTCCGAACAATTTGTATCCATTTAATAAACGCAAGTATATAACTTATTAGTACTTAGAACAATCTCTGTAGAGTGCAAGGGTTAAATGAAAACACCTTAAGCATATCCCTTTTGCGTTATCAACCGAAGCAAAAGCCATTCCTAAAACCCCGTACCTCTATCCCACCTAGATGCATGTGTATCGAACAACAACACACAAGCTTCCAGATGTTTTTGACCTACTTCCAGTTTACCACTGTCCATTTGCTCAGCTCAGACAGCGCCATTAAGAGTCAGAGGTCATTACATTAAATTTCGTTACAACACATTAGAATCTGAGTCCGTGTCTCTCTCTTAACCTGAATCCGTGTCCGTGTCACTTTTAACCTGACCACCACTAACCTTTCTCGAATCTTCCAGCCCCGACATAATTATCCACTAAATTCCTCCTTGCTTTTTCTGTACACCGCGTCCTCTCTCTTTCTTTTTCTCTTTTGCATTTGTACGTGTCCCTCTTACTGGCCTTGATACCCTTGATTAGTGACCAATAGAACGCAGCCTTTCGCAGAGGCCAAATTTCACTTAATTTTCGCATCTCTTCACCGCTGCCTCTTGGCTCCGTCAGTCGATGGCCATTTCACCGGAAAGGATGAGGAAGTATGTTGTTAACATCGCTCACAAAATAGATGCAGTATTCGATTTTTTTTCCCCTTCGTTGCGGTTTCGGGTAATTAGTGACCTTTGACATGGAAAGGGATGCCCCATGTAGAAATTATTTTTGCTGCTTTTCAGATTTGTGGCGAACCACTGAAGTTTGGGCTTGTATTAACGAACACGTCATAGAACATTAACCAACGATTTTTTTTCGAGACGAACTTAATGACGGAATGAAATAAAAAGAAGTAATTGGCTGCTTAACATCCAATCACCAAAACGTCAATTTATTCGTGTGTTAAATTTTAGCATTAGCTAAATCAGGCAGGTAAATGAGCGACATGTTATCTTTTGTCTTTCTTTAGTTTCTGTGACAAAGTTGTGTGATAAAGTACCTCATCTACCAAGCCACCCGCTAGCTCGC
>CAHIKZ030005503.1:0-7500 GCA_903632075.3 Acanthosepion pharaonis | reverse complement strand
GAAAAGAGGACATGGAGAATCTGACACGTAATAAGAAACGAAGGCATGAGGAATCTGGCACGTAATAAGAAAGGAGCACCTGGAGAATCTGACACGTAATAAAATGGAGTGGCTGGAGAATCTGACATGTAATAAGAAAGGAGGCCCTGGAGAATCTGACACGTAATAAGAAAGGAGGCCCTGGAGAATCTGACACGTAATAAGAAAGGAGGCCCTGGAGAATCTGACACGTAATAAGAAAGGACGACTTGGAGAATCTGACACGTAATAAGAAAAGATGACCTGGAGAATATGACATGTAATAAGAATGGAGGGCCTGGAGAATCTGACACGTAATAAGAAAGGACGACCTGGAGAATATAACATGTAATAAGAAAGGACGACCTGGAGAATCTGACATGTAATAAGAATGGAGGGCCTGGAGAATCTGACATGTAATAAGAAAGGACGACCTGGAGAATATGACATAAGAAAGGAACTTCTGTAGAATCTGATACTCACAGGTCGCATAGAGTGAAAAAGATACAAGGGAAATCAACGCATGACATACCAGGTGGGCTTAAGCAAGTGAACGTAGTCAGGCGGATGTGGCAGAGGGACGCAACTTTTTGAGAGCCACAAGGGAATAGGAAAAGCGGAGAACTATAATCGCGTATGTCCTGAAGGGACACGGCACATAAAAAGAACAGATCTACGATTAATATATGTTGGCGTCAACATTGCTTTTTGAATCTTCATGTGTTCAAGTGTTCTTCCCATCAAAGAAGCAGTGGCGTTCAAAAATAGCGGAGGTAGCATTAAGATGTGCCTTAATGTACCATTCTTTGTCTTTTTTTCCGTATTTTTGTTGTTTCTTTTTTCTTGTACAAAAAGAGTAACTGACCTTCTGTAGAAGTTTTCTTTTTCTGAAATGACATATTTTTCAGTTTGATCATAGGATGATATCACACGAATTTTACAGCCATGAAAGCTATGTCACTATCCATCAGTCTTTCTGATAGAGGCACCTCAACGTTTTCTAATGGTTAAGCAAGCCTGTCTCTCTTGAACAATTACGACTGTGTAGTGAGTTCGGTCTTCGCTTCCTGGGTGCCCTTGTACCACATCATATCTACACTTAGAAGACCACAATTCGCCTTTCTGATCGGTCCATGGTATTGACTTTTGCAATACTAGAATTTTTTGGCAACACGTTCATGCATGTTGAAATCCTCGCAGTATTTAGTATTGTTGAAATTATCGCTAACATTTTTGTCAAGATTTACAAACTCTACGTTTTGTTCAATTTCGAAAACCATTGATGAAATTTGAATAGGCTGATTTGTTTTGAAAAATACTTAAGAAAAAACCACTTCCCGGTTTAATAATTTCTTTAATTTACGATTATATAACTTCATCGTAAACATTTTTTAAGAAACTTACTTTTTTCCTTTTGAAAAGCGAAGAATAATAATTTATCAGGATTTCTTACTCTTGAACATGCAACATAAAACTAGCCACGCGTAAATAGTTCTTTTTGTAGCCAAGTTCCAAATTTCGAAGTATTTGGCCTTGTGATTTGTTTATAGTTCTCGCAAACGCAAGGCGAACTGGAAAATGGATTCTTGTATATATAAAAACTTAAAAGATATGCAAAAAAAAAAAAATACAATATTGCATTTTAGTAAATGTGTATTTGATATTTTAATCATTAAATTGTTTTTAAATAGTGGGATTATTTTTTATATTAAATAAGAAAATTTTTAATTTTTCCATCAAAAACGGACCCTAGTAAAACCAACAGTACTTTGTACCCCCTTACCTGTGTGCATTTCTCCCTCAAATTTGATTTCGATCAGTCAATGAAGGCTACTTTAGAAGGTGTGACTGATGGAGGGTCGGACTAACGGAAGTCACAGAATTTTATATATAGATTTAATCATTTTTGTATTGCGATTCTAACTCAATCTATTTTAATTTAAGGTAGTCGAGTATCCGCAATGCAAAATTGATGTCTTAACAAGTCGACGCAGCTTACACCCCTTACTTGAAGAAATGCCAATTTGAGTTGTCAAGAGCTGACTTTCATGAGAGCCAAGAAAATGCAATGCTTATTAATACTTGTTATATAAGAAGAAAATTAGTAACTGCCGACACCGAGATTCGAGCGTGATACTCTGGAATATATATTTTCCTCCAGGTGTATAAATAGTGGTGCCAGGCTACTGACTGAAGTGACTATTGAGTGACTATTGATTGAAACTATCCAGTCGAATTAGTGTGAATTATTGTGTCTCTATTATTTGGGTTTTGATTAAGGATTTAGAGGATGTTATGTCGAGCTGCGCTACTAACAAAGTATTCACTAAAATGGTCAATTATCTTTGATTGACTCTTACTACTTTCTTCTTAAGTATTTATTTGCGGTTGTAATTAAATACTGTTTTAATCTTAACATTGAAGTCTTGAGTTATACTCAATTATTAATGGTCACCGTACGTCACAAAAGTACTTTTACTATAATGGATCCAACTGAGATACCATTATATGATTCCGTGTCTTGTGGACTATATTTTTGCTTCAACATTGCATTAATGCGTGATAAGCTCGATGCTTTCAGATGTATTTTCTATTTCAACAGGAATTCTTCATTGTTATGTATTATACTATTATATGTTATTTCATATTATTTCTTATATATTGTTATATTAATGTATTAATTATTTTGTCGTGTAATTGCTTAAATCAAATACTAGTGGAATCAATTTGTTTTACTTCCACATGAAACTGAGAACTAGAGCTGAAAAATTTTGGTAAACCTTAAAAGAAATGCGGCAGCTGATGTTGATGATGGGGTACGAGACCTAAATGTTTTTGAAAGAAGAAATCCAGAAAATCCTCAGGGTCTGGTGCAGTGAAAAAAAGGATCGCATAATCTATTTCAGAAAACCTGATCTTGTAGTCGATAACATCGGAGAATAAAACTTGACAGACAAACAGCGAGTTTCTTTCTTCCGGTAGATCAGCAAAAAAGATCTGAAAGAAATGGGGAAAAAATATATATATATAAATATCTCAACCACGTTAAAAAGATGAGGAAGATGTGGAACGCTAAAATTCATTTTTTTTTTAATATCAGAAGTTTAGGAATCCTTCCGATTAGTTTGAGGAAAAGACGCGCGAAATTCGAGACTTGACGGATTAGTTAATTTAAAGATTTAACTAATCTTGTTGGCTTTATCATATCTTATAGGAAAATGATCCCAATGAAATAATAAGAGACAAACAGAGGCCACATTTATCCTAGAGAGAAAATGTAAACATAGGTACAGTTTACACTATTGTCTAAATAGGCATAGTTCTGGATTACACATGAGTGTAAAACGTAGATATAGGTCCGGTATACACTGGAGTCAAATAGATGTTTGTTTACACTAGAGTCAAAACTAGGCCATGGTCAAGTTTACACTAGAGGCAAATTGCTAGACATAGACGCTGTGTACACTTGAGTCACAAAGGTATAGATTGTGTTTACACTAAGACTAAAGTCAAAATAGCAGGTCATGGTTTAAAATAGAGAATTAAACATCGATCTGGTTTACAGTAGATTGAAACAAATAGGACATCGATCGAACTTGCGCCTGAGTCTAAAATTTAAGCATACACCTGGTTTACACTAGGGCTACTGAGTCAGACATGGAACAGATGTCGGGTTAGCTTACACTTGAATCAAAACAAGAGGCCAAGATTAAGTTTACACTACTTTTGAACTTAGGTCACTTTCAGACAGGTTGCAACATTTTCCCTTTCATATTCTGTGTCAAAATTCGACTGAGATGTTGCTAGTTAAATTAAATATAAGTAAGGAGAGATAGCACTTTCAATTCCATGGCTTTGCTGGAAAAAAACTAGAATATTGAGATGAACGTTGAATTTTTTAGGACACTTGCTGTGACTTAATCCACAATGTGAGTTACTACTGGTGAGGACTTTAATTAATGTTTGGTTTGGTTTGTTTTACGACATACCAACCTCAATTGGGTTATTTAATGCCGGTAATATATTTTTCTTCAAAAATCTATTTCTGGGAATATTTTCCTTGCAGAAATCTATAGCTGGTCAATTTTTCTTCAAAAAATGTATAGCTGTTTGCATTGTCGTATTTTTTAAAAAAAGTATTGCTGATAATAATTTTTCTTTCAAAAATTATTTCTGGTAATTATTTCTGGTAATTTTTTTTATTACAAAGTATTTCTGGTATTAAAATCTATTTTTACACAAGTTTGGGTGTTAACTATTTACCCATAGCTGGGACCCTAACAGGTGTTACCACCCCGGGCCAGGGTGGACCTGGGAACACAAGCAATTAAGAGGTGGTTTCATGCTTCTCGAAACCTCCTGATCAGAGGCCTTGCTGTTGGACGTAATTTATCATCTTACCCAGGACGCAGATGTAGTTTATCGACATACGCAGGACGTAGGGCTCTAATTAAGAAATAATAATAATATAGAGACCTCGTTTTTATTTTTGATGTATTAATTTTCATATACAGTGTAATTGAAAAGTAACTCCCTATTATATGTATGAGTGGGCAGCCGGAAATCTTGACTTAACACCCAGCGACTTTTTTCTTTAGGTTTAGTTAAAGCAGCAAGGCTACTATACCAAACCAAGAGTTTTGAAGAACTTGAAGGGCGAATACAGTATCAATATCACAAATGTTCAAGGTGAAATCAGTTGATGTGATTCCTGGGTGGCTTAAGAAGTAGGGTAGCGAAATCTGAATTTACCTAATGCTAAACGCTTTCCTCTCATATCCATTACTTGTAAAAAAAAAATACAGTTATAAAATAAATTATAAGTATTTTAAAATGGTGAGTTTCTTTGCAATCACCCTGTATGTCGCATAGTTTTTACATTCGTCTTGGTGACTTTCAGCTTTACCACGCCTACGTGATGTCCACTAATAAGAAAACGAATTACTATCAGTAGTTTTGCATAAAAAAATCTACGAATCATCTATTCAAAGACAATGACGATCGCAAAATGAACTGGACGGAGTTACATTATTTTTTGATACGGCGTCTGCCTCCAGCTGCTCACAAGATGACAGACTTTTATATTATATCGGAAAGGACCAAACTAAAATTCACATGCAGCTATACGCATACACATTTGCACATGTATTTATATACACACACAGAGACATACACACACACACACAGGCAGACAGCATATATATATATATATATATATATATATATATATTCATCAAATTCATACGTAATAGTTCTCGATGTGGTTGGACAAACCAAAGATATATATTAATTAGTACAAAATCGTGTACCTACGTTTTGGTGTGCGACTAAACTTTCACTGGATTACTAGCTCATCGGGAACAAAGGCTAGACTTTGTGCCAGACATTCTTTTGGAAATATATATATATATATATATATATGTGTGTGTGTGTCATTCGCAGGCATTACAGTTTCCTTGTATCACAGCTCCTCATTGGCGACTAGACATTCGAATGCTTCAAGCCAGGACCGATTTGGTGCCAATCAGAGTTTCTACCACTGAGCTATCATCATTCAGCAGAGAGAAACAGCTAATTCTAGCGTATTGTCTTTACGAATGTCAACAAACGCCAAACAGTCAGAGGGCTCTAATTCATTTAACTGAAGAGCTTTGCATTAGCGCGTTTTTCTGTTGGTTATAGAATCAGCTTATCTCTCAACAGTGGTCAATTGAAATATATTTTCATACATACACACACACACACACACACACATATATATATTGACCATTAATATCTATCTATCTATCTATCTATCTATCTATCTCTCTCTCTCTCTCTCTCTATATATATATATATATATATATATATATATATATATATAAATGCGCATACATAATGAAAAATGCCTGAAACTTAATACGCAACGTTGTATTGTCAAAATCTGTATGTTATCCTTAAGGGATAAGACCAGCCGAACTATTTTTTGATAATTATATTATACTTAGGCTTCCTTTTTAGAACCTTCAAAATTTTGGATTAATTTTGGATTAACATTTTGTTTTTCTTCTGTCAACGAGGGACAATGAATTTGCATGAATAATTTGAGCGTTATTTTATTTTGTTTTTTGTTTTGTTTTTTTTTTTTTTGAGGTGAAAACATTGATTTTAAATTCTTGTAAAAATCAGGTAATTACCTTTCATTACTTAATGAAACATGAATACAATTATGTTTAGAAAGTTTTGGTATATGTATTTTTTACATCTGTTACTCGCCACTTATTTATTTTTTTAAATTTCGAGGATTTTTTTTTTAGCGTTTAAGGCACCCAGCTACATAATTTTTTTTTTGAATCGTAAAATAAAAAAAAAAATGTAATAAAACTAACACATTGTTTCATTAGAAAAATTACTTTTGTTTTATGAATAAGATATATTATGAGCACCTTTATTTTAAGAAAAAAACAAGATTTGTTTAAAAATGTTTACATCTTCCAAAATTCAATACTAATTTTTAGAAGATAGGTGATATTGCTATAAAGTAAAAACTGTATTTTCTAATCATAAATCGAAAAGCTGTACAATTCAGAGACGCTCAGTATTTTTACAAAGAATATTAAATTTTGTGTTTGTGCTGCTATTTGTAGGTACGGACATCCGTACACAAAATTATCAGATCATGAGACAGATAACTATAGAAAATTTAATATTTATTGGTAGTTTTCTATATTTCTTAAATAATTATAAATATAAATCCAGAGAATCTAAAAATTCAATAAAATATTAGATTACTTAGAACATATAGAGAGTATGTTATAAAATCACTAAAAATGTATTTTGTTTCAATCCTCTGTGTCTTATCAAAAAAAATAAATGGTTTTAAAAAGTTCAGAATTAACGATCCTACACTAGAGAGCATTGTTACAAAGCTAGAATAACCAATCAAAAACGAAGTTTCAAAAGCTTGACAACAAAATCCTGCTTTAATATAGCTATTTAGATCTTCAAATACTACGTGTAATATTAAAAATAATTTTACTAACTAATAGTATAAATTTATATGATAAAATTTAATATTAAAATTAAACTGGAATTTTAAAAATCCAAATTTAATCACTATTAAGTTTTAAAACTACAAAAATTGAGAAAAGAAAAAAAAAATATATATGTTTATTCAATTCATTCCTTCATTGAAATTACGTCTGACAAGACAAAAAGCTACAATTCGTCCGGTCATCTGATAATACATGTATATTTTTTTTTTTTCCGTTTTTATTTTTAAAGGATTTGGAATATGGTCTTAAACTCACGCGTGACAAACAAAAACACAATCAGATTATAATACATACACACAGACATAATTAGATACATACACACACACACACACACACACAAATATACACACACACACTTAAAAAAAAAAAAAAAAAAAAAAAAAAGGAAGAAGTGGGGGAATACATGAACAACTCCACAGCCCTTTACGAAAAAAAGGAGACGTGGAAA
>CAHIKZ030005502.1:1432500-1435000 GCA_903632075.3 Acanthosepion pharaonis | reverse complement strand
GCCCGCTTGGGAATACAAGCTTAGATGTGCGGCTCGTGTAATGTATAACGGCTTAGAATTGGATAATCGCCGAAATGAGTTCCAATTCCAGTCGGGTTCGTTATTGTCACTTATGCGTATCTATCCTTGGGAAGGGTCTGAATCTACCTCTTATCTCCCCACTTATCGGTCAATTAGTTGAACTTGTATCAGTAAAACATAATTATGATCCTTTACAAAATTCTTATAGTCTAAGTTTTAAATAGCATGAAAATGGTTGCCAAGCCGTAAAAGTAAAAACTAAAACAGAAACAAAATAGTCCATTAATTTATCAACCACTGCAGTGTCATTGATGAAGTTGGATATACTTTTATCTTCCAAATTCAACACGCGGTAAAGCAGTATTCTCTTAAATTTGGTACAAATGTTTTTTTTTCTTTGATGAAACTTACCAAAGTCCTACAGTAAATCCACATGTTAAATTTTTAGATATATGACCATTTACTTCTATAATCTTTAATTAAGTGCACACTGTCAAATTCAACACACGGAAAACCAGAATTACAGGTAAGTGTCACATGACATAATGCGTTTGTCCGCATTCAATTTATTTTTTCAAAAAAATAACGGAAATTTAAAAAAAAGAAAATGATACAGTTTTTGTCACTCATCCCACCCAGCCAACGGTAACTTACGTGAGTCGAAATCTTGGAAGTAAACAACAGTTAATTCGACCAATTTACCCCCACACAATAACATTTTCTATGATCTTTTAATTCGACACCTAAAATGACTATTGTTTCTAATAATACACATTTAAAGGGAAAAAAATGATATCTAAATATATCGAATGTATATAAGGTGGTTTTCTAAGCTTAGCTGTAGGCCAAGTCCGAAAATGTGGAGCACCAAGTGAAGATCGAACTCACTACTCATTCGTAATTGATTTAGCGAGACAAGCTTAACGTTTCACCACGTCTCAGTCTTATATAGGTATATAAGAATGATCTATTTTAAATACTTTTAAAACATT
Source organism: Acanthosepion pharaonis (assembly GCA_903632075.3). Classification (NCBI taxonomy): domain Eukaryota; kingdom Metazoa; phylum Mollusca; class Cephalopoda; order Sepiida; family Sepiidae; genus Acanthosepion; species Acanthosepion pharaonis. Next base: position 1,433,987 of record CAHIKZ030005502.1, on the reverse strand, counting down.
TTTAAAATTATTATTTACCCATTAAAAACTGTTTTTCGCAGAGCGATTTCAAAATGGGCATTTGTTATTTTTAGACGACTTTTCTACTTAAAAAAAAAATGGATGTATCAGCGTACCAACAATTCGGTCTTTTTCTTTATTAACCCATTCACGTTTAGAATTCTCTTATTTTTCACTCCCCCCACCCCGCATTCATTGATTGCGCATTCTGCGAAATTATCTCATTCTATTACAGGTGGTTTCGCTTTTGTTTTTTAATTTCCTGACGCATTTCTTTTGAAAAACATTAAAAAGAACAGTAGGATAAGAAGCACCCATTTAAAAAGATTACTCCATGACACACCGTCTGTTAATAGGTACATAATTAAAAAAAAATGTTATTTTTATTTCTATTAAAAAAATATTTAATATAGAGCACTCTTTTATACATGACTTGATTGGTGACCGCTGGGGAATACTAGGTGTTGTAAGCATGGATTTGTGGGTGATGTAATGGAATCGTGAATCGCAAAGAAGAGTCCCAATTCTAGTTGGGGTTCGATATATTCACTTACGCAAAAATACCCTTGGGAAAAGGTGTGAATCCACCTCTTATCCCTTCAGGTATGGGTTAATTAGTAACACTTGTATCACTAACACCATTATTATCTCCAAAATAAATAAATAAAATTGCGTACAGAATATTTAGATTTCTGCATTAAATAAGCCATAGATGTTGATATAACTCTAAACAACAACAATCACCCAGCCAATCTAATATACATAACAAAAAGAATATACAAATCCCTCCCTCCACACACACACACACATATATATATATATATATATATATATATCGAAATAAAAGTATAAAACTTAATATTATGAGACATATTATTATTTTTTTAATATGTCTCGTAATGTTAAGTTTATACTTTATTCGATCATTAAATTTTGCACCTACAAAATATCTTTAAATATATATATATATATATATATATATATATATATATATATATATATATATATGTGTAGGTGCTGAATATAATATCAATCAGCTAACTATATTATTATATTTGTATTAATCCTATGAGATCAGGTTATTTCTTCCTAAAGTAACTAATACCAATATTAAACATATAATAGATATAAACACTAACATTAACATCTATAAAAGATAAATACACGTTAATTATAAGCCACACGTCTTTTCTCTTAGCAACATTAAAGAAAGACACAATCGACCAGAGCAAGAAAATTAAATTATCAACTATAAAAAATTTTAAAACAGTTAACCTTATCATCAACAATAACAACTCAACTGCAAGGTGTAAATTACAGAGAATCAATATCATTTATGAGTTCAGACGTACGTTAAAGAACTGAGTTCCTGATCAAAACAAACTCATGAATAATTATATTGGACGCACCACTCCATGCCTATCAAGAAGACTTACGTTACACCTCTCAGACCATACCAGCTCAGTTAGTGTTGTAACCCAGGGAGG
>CAHIKZ030005502.1:1412500-1422500 GCA_903632075.3 Acanthosepion pharaonis | reverse complement strand
AAGAAAAATGCAATATATATCTATGAGTATGTGTGTGTAAATCTGAACATCAGTTACCTTAGTGACAATTTTATAGTTGTAGTAATCTTATATATATATTTGTTTACTTTTAGCAACACCGACCTTGTGGCCGACGAGCTGTAATTCAGCGAAACTTAAGTCTCACACCAAATCGTAGGTGCTAGTACGTATACTAATTTATATATATATATATATATATATATATATATATATATATATATATATATATATATATATATATATATATATATATATATATATATATATATATATATATATACATATATATATATATATATATATATATATATATATATATAAATTATCGATCACCGCTCTTTAGTGTAATGGTGTAGGTACTTGACGTGGGCAGCTGCTTCACGAGACAGGTATCTCAATAATATTTTCATTTGCGCTCTGTTCGCATAGAGACACACAACTGAGAGGTGAAATGTAGATACTACACTTTGATCCCAGTCAAAAGGACAAGAAGCGATTTTTTTACATGACCTCCCAACTAAAGCAGGTTGGGACACAAAGACTTTTTTTTTTTTTACGTGCGGTGTCCATATGTTTACATATGGTCCAATAACAAGAATTGCCCAATCCCCACGACTACGGTCACGCTGGCGTCGACATTACACCGAACCAGCCACTTTTAGTGCAATGAATAAGGCGCTGCCACAGGTTTGGAATCCCCGGATCGGGTCCCTTTCCCGTCTGAAATGAGGATAGAATGGATATTACGCTATGATTCCAACTAAAAAAAAAAAAAAGAAAAAAAAGCCGAGCTGTTATGGCTGTTTATAAGCGGTATTTTTCAGACGCACAGCATCAAACGAGAGAGATCACATAAAGCAATCGACAAAAATCCATTTGCTATAGATAAAATATCATCAGCTGCTGAATTATTTTTAAATTCTTATGTTCGGAAGGCGGGAATTTAGCTAGTTATTATTATTATTATTATTATTATTATTATTATTATTTTCTTTGATTTCTGGCGTTTACACATTTCTTTCAGGTCCCCAAAGGACCTAAGGTTAGAAATGGCATCATGACACTTTCCACTGCAAAAAAAAAAAAAAAAAATAAATATATTACATAGATAAAGCCCTTCATAAAGTGTGGGCTATACTTGTGAGAACTAGTTTTTCTATCTCTTTGAGGCATGGACTTCCAGGAATCCCTTCAATTAGTCTACTGGTATCTTTTCCAACCAATCCTAGGGCTCCAACTACAACAGGGGTTTTTGATGTTCCCATGTGCCATGTCTACAGTAATAATAATGATATAATAATGGTTTTGTGATTTTTGCTAACCAGATCTTTTATCGCCTTGACGATTGTAATTATGATCCTATTGTCATAAAGGGTAGATGTTTTTCAAGTTTTATTGATAGTGAGATGGTGGGTAGAACAATAAAATTTGTGATTTTGTTGTCAAAGGTGCTTAATTTTGGGGTCGTGTGGATTTTATATGCTCGTTTCCTAGCGTTGAGGGCGAAATCATGATGGGTGTTTAGCGAAGGAGTCTGTACTTTCCACTCTAATAAAAAACGAACATATGTTATTAGGAAGAAAATAACTAGAGGGTATATTAATATATATCTTCCAACGATAAACACATGCCAGACGCACTTATTTATATCACCAACATTCATAAAAGCAATGCATAAAAAATGCGAGATCCACATACCTGCTAACGATGTAAGTCTTTCATACACACCTTTCTCCAACACATCAAATATCTCCCGATATAATCAAGACATATATATATATATATATATATATATATATATCGAGAAGCTATAAACAACGCGTTTCGCTGACATCTTCAGGTCAGAACAAAAGACAAAAATGTGTTTAAGAAAAATGCTTTGATATTTTTTTTATGATAACAGGTTACATAAATTAAATTACCTTATCAGATCCGACGACCATAAACCATAAAGCGTTGGTTTCTTTTACACACACACACACACATATACGAAATCTAGTTGATATATAATACAAGTAAATCCTATTAATATAATATAAACTAAAATATTAAAACAGAGAGAACTCAATGATTTTATTCAAACAGAGCATATACATTATAAACAATAGGAATTAGGATTACTCTATAGCACTGATGGGGGATCATTTCACCTTGTAAAATTAAAAGTAAAATTAAAAGAATTTTCAAATGCGTCAGGTTAACAAAAAAATCAAAATAAAACCCAAATATTTATCTTGATTTTCTTGTTAACCTGATGGATTTGAAAATCCTTGCAATTTAATTTTAGTTTTAATTTTACGAGTTCAAATGTTCATCTTCAATGTTATAGAGTAATCTTAATTCTATTGTTCATAATGTCTATATATATATATATATATATATATATATATATATATATATATATATATATATATACATAAAATCCATCGTGACTATGAATAACTTGAAATTGAAAGCCAGAATTAAGCAAAACCAGTTGCATAAAAATGCGCAAAACACAATCTTTGAAAATAAATGTAGCAACATTCGAAAGTGCTCGTGAAAAAGTCAAATATAAGAAAAATAAAAATGGACTTTGGTAAATTTAACGATTACATAAAACAACTAATTCGTAAGTATTTAAAAGTAAATCAAAAATTGAAGAGAGTTAGGTTTCTTGCTATTGTAAAGCGCCTTATTAATGTTTTATATGAAGGGTTCGATTCCTTTCGGAGAAGCACATATTTCCATTCATGCCGGTAAATGCAATTAATACTGTTTGATAAAAACAACAACAAAAAAAACAAAACAAACAAACGTGCATTTACTTAAATAAATTATATCTATGAAAACAACATATAAACCATATATATATATATATATATATATATATATATATATATATATATATATATATATATATATATATGTGTGTGATCTGTTGGATTTTCAGCAGCCCTGAAGCCAGAAATTGTTTTTTTAATTACTTACACACACACACACACATATATATATATATATATATATATATATATATATATATATATATATATATATATAATTTAGATGCATTATGCCTATTTATCTTAGTTGTAATCCCTTTCAAGTCCACGAATTAATCATTTAATGAAACTATTCTAAATTATTTAACCAAACATGAAGATACTTGAATGAAAATATGCTTTATATATATATATATATATATATATATATATATATATATATATATATATATATATATATATATATATATGTATGTATGTATGTGTGTGTGTGTGTTACATCCGTTTATTTTATCTTATTTATTTTTTGGCTATGACTTTTGCTAATTTGTAGGGCGTGCTGTTTTTTTCCTGATACTATGGGGCGCATTGGGGTGCCTGGTTTGTTTGCTTATTCTGACCCGAAGAAGCCGAGACAAACAGACGTCGGCGAAGCGCGTCGTTTATAGCTTTTCCACTTTGTCTCATCCTCTCCGCTTTTGTTTCGGATAATAACGCACGCATCCACACACGCTAACACAAACATGCATACATATATACTTGAAACTAGATTCTGAGGTTAATAAGTATTTAGCATTTGATTAGTAAAACAAAACTAACAAAAGGAGAGGCTGCGGAAATAGTTCGGTCCGACCATAAAGAGTGTCCTTCACAATTCTAATGTTTAGTCATTTACTCGGATATTGGTATCTGGATCTGCCTGAGAATTTTTCAGCACCCTTTCGTATACCATCTGTCATTTTCTGCAAGTGTTATTAACATGTTCAGAGGTTTTAGGACTACTGTATTCAAATTATCCCATTCTCACTCTCTTTTCCTCTTTTCTTCTCTGTCATATATATATATATATATATATATATATATATATATATATATAAATATATATAAATTCTCTCTCGACTATATATATATATATATATATATATATATATATATATATATATATATATAATTTAAATAAAAACAGACCACTTTAATGTTCCATGTAAATTATTTCACCAAATTCATTTATTACATGGAACCTAAAAATGGTCTGTTTTTATTTAAATTATTTGCTCTGGATTTACATTGAGCTCTCTGGATTATATCCTCCTTAGGTTTACCCATGCGTATTACCTAGTTTTTCATAAACTATATATATATATATATATATATATATATATATATATATATATATATATATATATATATATATATATATCGTCAGAGAAATTTTAATGCAAATATAAAATTTCTCACTTAGCTGACTAGTGTTACCTTCAGCATTCCGACTCTAGAGTTTCGTAGACGAACCCTCCAGCAATCACTCCGTCCAATCGTCAGGGGTTTCCCTTTCCTTGTGTGTGTATGTGTGTACACGTGCGTATGTGCTTATGTTTAGAATGTTGTGATTATTTCTCCTTTTCGTCGTTTAAGACGTGTGATTGACCTTTGTACACCATCTGTATTCACTTTAAAAATCTCATGCACAGGTATTGCCGGTTATTTTTTATGGAGTTCGGGGATTCTTATTGAGTTGTGCGTATGGTTGGCTGCAGCTCTAAATGGCGTGACTCTTATGATGAGTCACAACACTGTTACAGACACCTTCATTGAGGGCTCTGGAACTGTACTTGTTGGAAGGGTTCGACGGTGTCCCAGGGCATACACAACATGGGTCCGAACTGTTCACATATGCCGAGTCTGTGGAAGGCCATGCAAATCATTAACCGGGCTTAAACGTCAGGTCCGTGTGTGACACTAGTGAATCTTTCCGGGCGTTGTGCGATGACCATGCTTAAGCAGTCGTCATTATCTATCTATCTATCTATCTATCTATCTATCTATCTATCTATCTATCTATCTATCCACTTATTTCAGTCTGATCTATCTATCTATCTATCTACTTATCTCAGTCTGATCTATCTATCTATCTATCTATTTCAGTCTGATCTATCTATCTATCTATCTATCTATCTATCTATCTATCTATCTATCTATCTATCTGTTGTATCCTTAAAGAGGTTACAAACAGACAAAGGTGGTACTCGAGTGAAGAAACAGCAACACGTGCGTAGATGAAAGAAAGGAGGTTTATTGTAAAAATGAATGCATTAATGAAAGACAGGGAATCGGGTGGCAGGCTAGTAATTCCCGAAGCAAGCCCCCAGGTATATTTCGTGCTCACTATATATAGTTATTGATATAGTCAGTCCACATAGGTGATAGGGAGTGTGGAACATTCTATTACAACACCACACACACACACACACACACACACACACACACACACACACACACACACACATATATATATATATATATATATATATATATATATAAGAAAAATACAGAAGAAACAAACAAAAATCTTAATATGCAATTATGCTGTATTAAGATTTTTGTTTGTTTTTTCTGTATTTTTCTTCATACTGTCGGATGTATATCCATATATTTGCTTATATATATATATATATATATATATATATATATATATTGATAAAAAATGGGTGTCAAACAAAAATGAGAGAAATATAATAACTGATACCTCGCAGCAATGTGAGCCACACAGCCGATACCACCATTTTCTATAAAATAAATAACTGTTGAAAGAGCTAAATGCAACCGCTACTTCTACTCTAACAGTTTCTTTTCTCGCACTTCTCGCCTGTGGAACTCCCTTCCGCTTACTTGCTTCCCCGATAAGTACAATCTTTAAAAATTTGAATGCAATGCTAATCACCTTCTGTTGACTTGAATCCAGTTCATCTTTTATCCTTTTTTGAATTCCCTCTGTACCCAGTCATTTCTCTCACTTTCACGGTCTGTAACCCCCTGCGTACTAGTGCTATTCCTGCCTTTCTTGGGGTGAAGTGATAAAAAAAATATATAAATAAGTCAAAAAAAAAAAAAGCAATATAATAAAAAATGAGATCTCTCTCTCTCTCTTCTTACGGGGTGTACATCTTAAGAAAGCTGTAAAATGAATCCACCGAAATATTACAGTGACATCGAAATTAACGTAAAGAATTTAATATTCCGAATAATTATTGGAATAATAATAATAATAATAATAATAATAATACCAGACGGAACTATTTGCATCGTTTTGACTGTCAACTATCTGGCCTTCCCTGTGTATCCGTTGTGTTATAGAGTGTTATTGAATCTTATCCTTAGAGTCGCCATGCAAAAATAAAAACGTTGAAAACAGTCCGGACCAACAGCATATAAAAATAAAAAAAAACACCTCGGCTAGCAAAAAACACACACAAAAAAAGTTGTCTATATCTTTTTCGATACATGTATTTCTCAACTTAACAATGAATTATTTACATTTTTTTTTCTTTCTTTTTTTTGCTATTTATACTCGAACTATTTTCCTTTTTGTTGTTATTTACGTTTCGGTACAACGGCCGAAACGTCGTGATAACAACAACAAAGATGAAGACAATAGTCCGAATATAAATAGTGTATAAATAATCATAACTCCTCATCCAGAAAGAAATTCCGACAAAAATAATGATAAATATCGAAACAACTCCTCACGCGTGGCTAGCTGTAAGTCTATTTATTTGTTAAGCATTTCACCGAGAGAGACGCTAGCCAAATCCCCATGTAAACATGGAGACGTGAAATGTTGGTTGAGTTTTAAATGTTTTTTAGGAGTTTATACCAGATTTGGAGAAATGATCTCAGAGTCAGTGATGAAAAGAGACCATTGTGTACGTTACAGGAATTTATTCTTTAATCAAATAAAATTAAAGAATAGATAATTTTTGTGTGCAACACCTTAAAATAATCTGCTGATGTGATATTGTTATTAAAAATTATTTTACATGTTTTTCTTTTCCTTCTTTCTACAGATTATGATTAGTAACAATTATAGTAGCAATTTAAAGATATATATTTTTTTAAATTGACAAGCGTGCGTACTTAAATGTATTTGATAGACGTTTTCGAGGGTGTACGGTTTCTCGATACTCGACGTAAGAGATATACTACACAGGTAAGCATTTAAAAAATACGATTTAGGAACAGATAAAACAGGGTAATATGTCAGGTTGGATTTTTTTTCTTTTTACTAAATGCCAAAATAAACACACACACACACATCAATGAAACTATCGCTATATTTCTGTCTCGTTTGTTTATTTATTTTTTTTAAATTTAAATAAGCGATTTTTACAGTTGAGAAATAAAGTAAATAAAATAAATACTGTTTGTCTTAAAACCAGAAAGCGATCGATAGATAAGTTATGAATAAACAAATTTTCAAAAATATATTTCTACTCGACCTAACAACAAGAATGACACCAGCAGAATTTTTCATATCGCAAGAAGAAAAAATAATCCCTGGTAAATTTTGACTTTTTGTAGTTATATATATATATATGTTTAGCTGTGTAGGTATATACTCTGGCTTTGAAGTCCTTCCTTCTATTTTTGTGTGTTCATTTCTTAAGTGAACGGAAAGATATTCTACTAGAAATCAAAGAAAAAAAAAGTCATGTAAAAATCAATGAAGCAGTATTAATACCAAATAACGGCTCTTGTCCACAACAAAAAATGAATTGATTTTTTGTAATATTTATAATAAAATTACGAACATTTTTGTAGTTATCTTTTAAAATGCAATAAAAACACGTGTCATATTTCGCAAGGTTTTTTCATAATCAAGTAATAATGAACGCACGCATATACACACATAAATACATATATGCACACACAAGTACTGGAATTATATATATTTATATATGTATATTCTTAATATACATATATATATACATACATACATATATATATATATATATATATATATATATATATATATATACAGTGTAACCCGGATATAAGAGAAACCCGGATATAAGAGACTTCTTCTCGGTCCCGACAACTCTCTTATATCCGGTACCTACTATATATATATATATATATATATATATATATATATATATATATATATATATATATATATATTACAATTATCGCAGTTCGCAGTTTAAAGCAGACCGTTCATAAATATAAACAGTATGAATCATTTGATAAAGGAACTGCCAGTTATCACCCAGTGTATATTTCTATGTCCACATTATCTATCTATCTATCTATCTATCTATCTATCTATCTATCTATCTATCTATCTGTGATTGTATCTATGTCTATCTCTCTATCACAGTCTGATCATATCTATCACAATGTGATCATATTTATTTATCTATACAGTGTGATCATATTTATATATCTATAACAATCTCTCTCTGTCTATCACTATGTGATCATATCTATGTTGAAGGTAACATAAATCAGATATCAAAATATTTTACTCATATTAATTCTATATACTCCCCATATATATATATATATATATATATATATATATATATATATATATATATATATATATATATATATATATATATATATATATATTTATGAAAATTCTAAATGTAAATAGATATAACTGAAAGAAAATATTAATAAATTAAAATGACAAAATAGAAAAGTAATTTTGTTCCTTCAAGAATTTTTTGCAAATAAAATTCATCGCTTTATTAAGAGAAAACTATTTGTACACAGAGATAAAATCTTTTTTGTGTTGAAACAACTTGTTTTGGTTTTATATAAGAAACAACGAATTTTATCAATCTCACTGATTCTTCATTTTTGGCACTTGCACTGAAAAAACTATATTAGAATTTATGTTTAAATCCAATGTATTATTTAAAATAGTTTAAAGTAGTTAAAATATAATGAAACTTTAATTTTAACTAATGACGTAATTACTTTTAATGTATGTATACATTTTAAAATTTTATTAATACATTCGCCTTTGATAAAGTTTCATAAATCTTATTTTATAATTTGTCAATTCAATTCAGTAATATGTATTCGCAGACACATATAAAGAAAGGTAACGCCATCTTTAGATATTGCTGGGTTTAAATATTGCATCCCTTTTTTACAGATTGTAACAGACTTTACGACCAAAAATGTAGATGCTGTAAAAACATGTTGCACTAACATGCATTAAAGAAAAAATATTCCCAAAATAATTTACTGTACACGTAGAGTAAGTTCAAGCTTCATTGAGTACTCTGCAAATTGCAGTCTCTGCTTACTCGACGTAGAATTTTAAAAATATTGACATGCAACAAACTTAGGAATGGTTATTTTTATTTAGTATATATATATATATATATATATATATATATATATATATATAGAACATTGCTACAAGTGCACATTTCTGTAAAGAGTGAAATCAGCAGTAATTGTATGGTTGAAGTGTACACGAATATATATGTATGGGCATATGCGTACCAATCTATCTATCTTCCTAACTATCTATTTTTTTATCTATCAATACTATCTAGAGTTGCCCATCTATCTGAGTTGCCTATCTAACTATCTATGTTTTTATCAATCTATACTATCTATCTATCTATCTATCTATCTGTCTGTCTATCTATATCAAGTTGCTTATCTATCTATCTATCTATCTATCTATCTATCTATATCAAGTTGCATAGCTATCTATCTATCTATCTATCTATCTATCTATCTATTCTACTATCTATCTATATCAAGTTGCTTATCTATCTATCTATCTCTCTATATCAAGTTGCTTATCTATCTATCTATCTATCTATCTATCTATCTATCTATCTATCTATCTATCTATCTATCTATCTATCTATATATATATATATATATATATATATATACGTGTGTGTGACATCGATTGATTGATTTGTTTTCTACGGCTTATCAACCCTTAGCCATAAAATATTTTTATATTGTAAGAATCATTTTGGAGATAATAATGATTTAGTGATACATGTCTTACTATTTAATCCATAGGTAGGTGGGAGGAGAAGAGGTGGATTCATATGTTCCCGCTGGTTTATTAGCGTGCAACTGCAAATAAACCTGGGAAACCAACAGGAATTTATGCGCGGCTCTCCGACTAACAATTTCGAGCCATTATCCATGACACTAACTCTACATACAAACTC
>CAHIKZ030005502.1:1395000-1402500 GCA_903632075.3 Acanthosepion pharaonis | reverse complement strand
GTCGAAAACACGAGTACACACGTGTGTGCATAATTAAATAGAAATTGTCGGCTTCCTTGCCAGTGTGCGTTTAAATGATTAAAACTAAAAGTAAACGGTCATATTTCAGGGAATTTAACATGTGGATTTACTGTACAACTTTGATTCGTTTCATCGAAAAAAAAAATACCATTTCAAACAACTTTATGAAAGTAGATACGGCTCGGGAAACCCACGATAAACTCGGCCTTGTGCCACATGCAACCCTCGTCAAACATTCTCATCTATAATCATTGATTGATTGATATACTAAACCAAATTATTATTTTTTCTCTCTTAATTCTAACAATGCACTGAATTTTGCTATGTTAGCTTCGTTTTTTAACCATATGTTTAACGAGGGTCGGATTTAAACGAAGAGAGGCCCTAAGATATTCCACTTGTGAGGCCCCTTCAAATCCTCCATTCCTACCCGTAGAGGAAAATAAAAGAGTGTTAAATTAATCAATTTAAGTAAAGCCGAGGATGATGATGTGTATTTAAAATTCCATAGTTAAAAATTCTTCCTCTAAAGGACATAATTTGTTTTTATTAAATACAGTATGAGATTGAAAACAAAATGCATGAATGTTAAAATTAAAAAAAAAAAATCTATGAAGAAATCAATGTTAGCATCGAGTTATCGGCTTAAGACAGAATTATGCTGAAATGGAATGGAAGGAAAATTACTAAAGTCTACAATGCATTCTGACTGCATGTGTAAGAAATGTTTATGACAGTGTCAAAAATATTATACACCTTGGCTGGAGCCCCCATCCCTAGATTTTAAAGCTTCAGCCAGGACTGGATTTAGATAAAGTAAGCCCTTTGGCTATTTTACTTGTGAGTCCCTTTCAAATCCCCGATTCTCACGAGTAGAAGGAAATGTAAGAGTGTTAAATTAAACAATTTGAGTAAAGCAGAAGATGATAACGGGTGTTTAAAATTACTGAAGACATGTTTAGAGTCGACAATGCATTGTGACAACATGTGTAAGTAAGGCCTATGGCTGTGTCAAAAATATTATACACCTTGGCTGGAGGCTCTTTATATTTTGATACCCTTAACTTCAAACTGATAAATATATAGGTAAATCTGGCACTGGCTTCAGCCTGCTTAGCCTATAGGTAAATCCGGAACTGCATCTAACCAAACATTCACATAAATATTCTTTTATTAGTGAGCACTGACTAAAATTGATTTTCGAAATTCTTTATTTATTGAGTAAATCTCAATCGTCATAGGATCCCAATAAATTAAAAACCAGATCCCCTCTCATGATTTTGGTGAGCGATGAAAAATGAATAAATAAATAATTTTTTTTTCTATTCAAATCTAATATAAGACGTAAGAGTCTAAAATATCAAATGTTTTTTTTCCATGGTAACCTTTAAATGATTTGAATCAGCTACTCTTTCCATATGCAAAGCACAATAAGAGAAATGAAATCATTGATTCACAATAGGATTTAACAAACGTTCCACACCAGTGGCTAGTGTTGAGTGGCCTACACCACTTGATATTCTGTTATGTATACTTTTAAAATTTGTATGCGATCGAGACACTGATATCATTTGAACGTCAACTGGAATGCGATCTCTGCTTGCCCATATTAGCGTCAATCAACTGTTTTCAAGTTACACACACACACACACACACACACATATATATATATATATATATATATATATATATATATATATATATATATATATATATATATATATATATATATATATATATAATAATAAAGGAAAGAACAGTAAGATATACAATCCGGTGTTCTTATTAATATTTTTATTTTTATTTTTACAAAACAGTGCTCAGTGCAAATCTACAGAGCATAAATATTATAAATTTACTAATTTAAAAATATAGTTCCATCGCTACACAGGAATTACCCTGTTTCAAAAACAGAAGCTAAAAACCTCAAATTCAATTATATATATATATATGTATGTATATATTCATTGATGCATGTTTCATCAAATAATATAGACAAGTTTTGTCTATTTATTTTATGTATATTCCTTTCATATCGTCTGATAAGCTTAATAACATTATTACTGATAGACGAAAGAAAATCACCATAATTGATACATGTTTTTTTTTTAATCCTATCTAAGCTTTCGGCTTACATAAGTTATCATCAAAGATGACAATAACATTACAATATATTAAAAAATACACGGAGATTGCAATAATGATAATCTGTTTTTGTTTGCATGGAAGATCGCATCGTGGCTCATGATGTCACGCATGATCACGCGAGAGAGAAAACGAGAAGTGTTATATGGGAAGCCGTTGGTATAAACCAATGGCTCATGTTATCAATTATAGGCATTTGATATATATAATCAATTATATATATATATATATATATATATATATATATATATATATATATATATATATATGTAATTATATTTTATTGATGCCCTCTCTTCTTTCATTTCAGTTCAAGTCATCTGAAGATCATGGGATCGTGAAACTCGTGTTACGACTGGAGCCATCCTTTCATAAGATTTAATGTTGGAAAACCTTTCTTTGCTCGGTGTTGGGAATCTAGGCTTCGAGCACTTTACTTTATTATTGAGTAGGTAAACTTGATTCCTGACCCTTTTTTCACTTTCTTTTCTCGATAGTGTTGGTTCTATTCGATAATTTCTCTGGATACGAGTTTTAGGTTTTGGAAAGTTGTCCGTTCGTTTCACCAACGGTTTTTTTCTTTAATGTATAAATGGGTAAATTGTCGCGATTTTATATTTTTAATTTCGCGCATGCGCGTACTTTGTTTCTGATTTTGTCGACTGCACAATATACTACGATCAGTTGGCCACTGTCTGTGAGAAAAAAAAAATGCACCGTGACGCAATTCACTCCATCAGAAATTTGGAAACGGCACATTGTACTGGATGGCATTCGGGCTGAAAGCGCCAATACTAACATTTCACAGTATTTGGGTGTCAATCTGAAGATTGTGCAGACGATTCGGAAAGATTGGGATGATTACGAAGACGTTTGGAGTGATCACTAGTGATGGCGACGTTATGCTTCAATTCATCTTCTCACAGGGCCTCAGATTCAACAGGGAGGCCTAAATCAAGTGCTTTGAGAACGTAGTGCTGCCTTGAGTCAAGAGGATGGCTACTGGAAGACACTATGTCTGGCAACAGGATTCTGCACCAATGCAAACAAGCAGGAAAACCCCGACAAAGCTGTCAGACAATTTCTGCACCCACATCACGCCTTACATCTGGCCACCTAACTCCCCAGACTGCAACCCCATTGATTATTATGTGTGGGGCGCAGTTGAACGAGAGACCATCACAATTCCTTGTAACATCAACGATGAATTGAAGGCAAGGATTATGCCAGCATTCCCCCAAATTAAACATGGAGACCGTCCAGAAGAGTTGCAGGAGATTCCGAAGTTGTCTGAAGACCGTGGTTGAAGCCAATGGCAATTTTATTGAATATATATATTACAGTTTCAGTTACGGTGGACTGGTCATGTCTTGAGAGTGTCTGATGACAGGATACCCAAGATCCTAGTGTACAGCCAGTTAGATCAGGGCTACAGGAATGTAGGCCGCCCATGGCTAAGATACAAAGACAAGCTGAAAAGCAACTTGTCAGCAGTCAATATACCACATAACACCCTTGAGCGCTTAGCCTTGGAGCGGGTAGAATGAAGATCAACGTGTTTTAGTGGGCTCAGCAGTTTTCAATCTGCTTGTCTGAATCATCTTCAAGAAGCGAGAGCAAGATCTAAAATGTCAGACAATCTAAGAGTGATCTCATCTCCCAATCATCACACTTGCTCTATATGTGGCCTCCTTTGTAAATCACTAGCGGGTCTTAAATGCCACTTAAGATTATCGCACAAAATTTCATAACTGAATCAATAAGCTCAGATCCTCATACGTCGAAATCGACGGGAGAGTCCATTATATATATATATATATATATATATATATATATATATATATATATAATACACAATAAAATCCAAGATCACATCAAATGGGAAATAAGCTTATTTCGACCAACCAAAATGGTCAGACTCATTTAACCCCAGTCTAGTTCGAGTCGGAATTAGAAATTTAACTGTGACAGGTACAAAAAACTAATAGATAATTTATCCATTTCAATGTTTCATTCAGACGATAGGCACGAGCCAGTTGTCAGGGGAAGTTGGAAGGTATTAGTCTTAAAGGGAAGAGGTTTTATAAAATTAAACCTGGATATTAACCTTATGACATTATTTGCTCTGTAATAATAAATACATTGGGTTCTTTTTGTGGATTAGTTGTATTACCATTACTATATATATATATATATATATATATATATATATATATATATATATATTTGTATTGATACTAGTTTAATTTACTTTGCATAACTATGTAATTTTATGCAAAAAAGAGTTATCCCCCTTGATATCTTGTTCACTCAGAAATTTAAATTTAAATATTTTTTTAATTATTCACCTTTCTAATTTAAGAATTTGAATGATATAAATTATAAATAATTAATTCTAATATTTTAGGCAACAATAATCAAGTAAACAAGTTTTAACACACAATTTTGAATCATCACCACAAGAACTCGTACCCTATAACGTTCATAATAATCTCCTCACGTGAAGATTGCAGAAACTGCATGAAACTCCGAGTCGTACTATCGACGTTGTGACATTATATATATATATATATATATATATATATATATATATATATATATATATATGCGAGTATGCTGGCAGTGAAGCGGAAGTGAAATTGCCGAACCGGGTTCAAATTTCGTCGGTTCGGTTTTGTTCACTTCGTCCTAATCGTTTAGTCAAAAGTATGAATTCATTTCCAACTTCCTCTCCCAGCTATGGGCCAAATAGCGGAACAGACTGTTCTTTTTTTTTTCTTGTTTGGCATCCAGTCTGGGTGAAGGAACAATTTTGAATTCAATAGATACCCCTCCCCTCAGATAGGATCATGTTTAAGCGCATACACTGACCTCAGATTATCACATTATACGAGTGAGGTTAAAGACGGAGCTGTCTTTTCGGAGATTTCATGGCATATATATTATATGTTATTTTAGTGGATACCTCCATTTGAGTAGACACTCTTTCTGTAGTATATATATATATATATATATATATATATATATATATATATATATATATATATATAATATAAATCATAAATTTAACAACATATAATAGTAACAATCAACAAATCAAAACCTACCCACATTTCTCACCCACACATGACAGACATGCTTACGGAGGAATGGAGGCCTCACACTTATACACTCACCCACACGATTATACACACGTACACACACCATACTCACTCCCCCCTAATGAGCCAAATGATAACACACACCTACAGCAATACACACGCTTACACATATCATACTCACTCACCCCTAGGAACCAAATAACACACACAAAACACTAAACAGTGACACATCCCCTCACCAGGTCCAATAAAACTGTCAAACTGACCAGAGAATTCAGGATAAAATGTATCTATCCAGTTCTTATCTCAAATAACAACTTAAAAGAGACTGTTTGACCAACACAAGGAATGTTAAAAGATTCATGTGAAAAGATAAAAAAATAAAAAACAAATGAAAACTACAGACAAAAAGTTCATTTTCCAACAAAAGACATTCATTTCTGTAGTTCACTGCCAACAGCAAGCAGATATATTTCTCCTCCCGATGATGGCCATTTCGGTCGAAACTAGGCGAGGAATCTAAATGGAATAATAATAATAAAAAAACGAAAGAATATTAATCTACAACCCAGTGTGTCTAATGATTTTAATTTTTAATTTTTATTTTCTTATTGTTCAATATATATATATATATATATATATATATATTTAAAACCCCACTGTTACTCTTAAAATCCTTATCCTCTTTTACATTTAAATTACATATTTGCTTTTCTTTTTCTATACTGTATACATTGGCAATAGACTTGCATTCCCTTTTCTTTTCTTTTCTTTTCTTTTGTTTACCCTCCCCTTTTTTTCTTCTTCTTTCTTCTACATATTCCCTTCCTTTCTATTAAACTCAATGCCATGTTTTTCGATCGTCATGCGCCTGTAAATTTAAATAAAGCGTTAAGCTGGTAATTTTTTAAAATATCGTCCGAAGAGACCACCAGATCGAAACGTATTTTAATTGACCTCATGATTTTTTAATATATAATATCGCCCATTGACAGGTGTTAATAAAATAGTGCTCGATGTAATATAACAGTACTATTGCGTATATATTAATAAAGATACATTAACGAGCTTTACCGATTAATGTAACTTACACCTTTCTAAGCCTCTTCTCTGATGGTGACCAATGGAAGAGTCGAAACTTCTAGGACACACTCTTCTTCCCTCTCTATCTCTCTCTGTCTCTCTTTCTCTCTCTCACACACACGCACACACACACACACACATATATGCGTGTGTGTATGTGTGTGTGTGTGTCCCACAAAATCAGTTAAAAAGATCGTAAATAAACTGATCACAAGGAACAACGCTGAAATCGTTAGGTTAAAAATCAAGAAGATTGTCGTGGATTACCAACTAGGATATATCTACGCTAATGTAAAAACCTATTTTTTTCCTATAGTTTTCTTCTACGACCTATCCCAAATACTTACACCTGCATACTGGCTATCAATAATTCCCAATCACATAATTTCTCCATATACACCCAGCAAATATAGCACCGCATCAATAAAGGAATTCCTTCATATCTTAAATGCAACAAATTCCACAGGTAGTACAGTAGCTATGCTCGATGTTGAAAATCTTTTTACCAACATTCCAGGCGAAGAAGCAATCAACATAATTAGTGACTGCATCTACAAACACCTGTTAAAGGGCCTAGGCGAGGAGTAGTTTCCGAGGAGTTGGGTGGAGTTATTGACAATTAAGTGCTTAATTTTTGTCAAAATGAAAGCAAATCTGCAAGATGGCGTCAAACTTTTACCTGTAGTTTATACATACACACACACACACATATTTATATATTTATACTTCTGCCTGTAGTATATATATATATATATATATATATATATATATATATATATATATATATATATATATATATATAATACCAAAAAAGTTTAGGACAACACAAAAAAAAGCATCTTAAAAGTTTTAAGTAATATCTAAATCATCAGTAACCACAATGTAATTGCTTTCATTTTGACCAAAAATACGAACTAGAAAAGAATTATTATACAACAACATCAAATTTTGTTTTCTCAATAAAACCACCACCTGTGAGAATTACTGCTTTACAAATTCTTGTTAGTCATCAATAATACCATCACGGTCGACTACTGGACATCGGCTTGGATTCAGGAATCGGAGAGCCGAGTTCGAATTCCAGTCGAATCCATTACATTCACTTACGTGCTAAAACCCTTGGGAAAGGTATGAATCCTCTTCTTCTCCC
>CAHIKZ030005502.1:1297500-1390000 GCA_903632075.3 Acanthosepion pharaonis | reverse complement strand
GTATATACTGGTCAGTGATGCAATGTAGGTGGTCTACTGTATTATTCTAACGGTTATTTTGGTGGGCGGTAACTGTTATGTTTTGAATTATTCTCAGAAATATTGAGTGGGAATAATTGTGGAACCGAATGCAGCTATTAGCTATTTATAGTGTTGTTTGTTAACTTTTAAAAATTTATTTTTGATTATTTTATTGTTGGTTGTTATTGTTATGTTTATTTTTTGTGTTTATCTGCGTTTGTGGTTTGTTAATTTGTTCATTATTGACTTGGTTTATTTACTCATTTATTTGTTTGGATTAATTCATTTTATTTTTGTTTATTTATTATATTTTATTTTTTTATTTATTTATTTTTACTTATTCTTGTTTAGAAAGCATTTTGCTGTTCGCGTATTGACTATTTAAAAAGGATATTTTGAGTGCGTAGTACTTTGTTTCTATTCAGGCCGGTAAATATAGTTAATACTGTTTATTTAAAAAAAAAATAAGAGCATTAAATTAAATAAATTGAATATATTAAAAATATGGTATAAACAGAATATAGATATATTTTAAAATATTTTTATACGGTCTTTTTATAGACACAAATATTTAAGTACATGATTTGTTTATAATATAAAGAATGTCCGAGAAATTTTCATAGAAAATATGCGTCCTCCGACAGGAATCGAACCTGTATCTTACACGGAACCGTCATATAGCCAAACGTGCTTTACCGATTTAGCCACAGAGGAGAGTCTTGTCTAAGCAGGTCGATTTTACTGTTTTTAATTTATTCTCCATGTTATTTTTCATGATTTTCACTCGTACATTCATATCTGCTCGATGCGTATCCAAATGTAAACAAATGACGTCACACATTATGAAATATCGGTAAAGCTCGTCAGGCTATATGATGGTTCCATATAGGATACAGGTTCGATTCCTGTCGGAGGACGCATATTTTCTATGAAAATTTCTCGGACATTCAGGCCGGTAAATGTCATTAATACTGTTTATTATAAACAGAGAATTTACTTAAATATTTATGTCAATAAAAAGAACGAATAAACATAAAAATGTCTTAAAATAATTGGCAGACTTTGTCCTTTTCATAATATATATATATATATATATATATATATATTGCTACAAACGTTATTTTGTGGACAACCAGTAAGAAATACTGTCAGATAAAAAATTACTTTTTATATGTATATACATATGTATACGCTTTGTTCAAAAGATTATGTTTTCTCATTAGATGGTATTAACAGCTTTTAGTTTTACTTAATTAACGTCACTCAAATAGATCGATTTTGGTGGTATTGTGACAGCTGTCATCCCAATGTCTATTTTTCTCTTTTAGAAATATCATGTTACAAGGAATGTTCGCTGACATTTTTCAGTGTCTAAATGATTAATATGTCTCACTTTTCTTTCAGTTACTGTAATAATTATTTGATTAAAACCTTAATAATGCAAATGTAGCAAGCCAAAAAATCGAATGATAATGCTGTAGTGTATGAAAAAAATGTCGGGAATAGTTTCCTGGTCTTACAAAAGTGAATTCCAATCTAAAAAAAAATGAGCCAAGAGATGGTCACTCAAGAGCAATTGATTTTGAAGGTCTGAAAGCAGCTGATGATGTTAACCCAACTATTAGAGCACAGTAGACAGTTCGATATCAGCCATATGACAGTCCGCTACGAAATCATTAGGTTTGAGAAAGTATTGAAGTTTCGTCTGTCTTTATTTTATTCATTTATTTATTTATTTTTTTTTTTTTTGGACAGACTCATTAGCGGGTAAGAAAGGTGGATCCTTTACCATAACGTTAAGCGGGGGTGCCAGTAGCTTTGTCGTGGTGGAAGGTCTGCTCAGCAGCCGAGCGCGTTACTGCTTCCAAGAATGATTCTTCTTGGTTTAAGAATCACAGCCAAAATTTACTGACAGTAGTGAAAGCGTTTAAAAGCAGGTTTTAAGCTAAAAGCATCCATCTTTAGCAAATATTAACGGGATCATCTTCTACCATGTTAAAGGTACAGTGGGTTATGATAGGTTTTTAGCCACCCTTGATTACAGCTATTTTGGCTTGTTTAATGACGTCTGTTCCTTTTTTTCAGGCAATACCGTGTTAGTATCAAGCGACTCTCATCTCTGAACAATAGTCAACTTATATTTTGCGATGAAAGTTCGTGGAAGTAAGGAAATTAGTGAATTTCAATAAGGGCAAACAATAGGATGGCATCACTGTAGCAAGTGAAATAGAGAAATTGCTAGGTTTTTCCAGGTTAATATTTAATGAAGAAGGCCATTCTCCAATGGAACAACGTTCAAGAAGACCAAGCATCGTGTCTGAGAGAACGAAAATGGCGTTGAAGTGGGAAATCATCATAAACCGTCGTCGGAGCTTCAATGATGTCGCCAACAGTATGGAAATGTCACCATATGCGATGAGAAAGACTCTGAAAGAGTTAGGCTATCAAAGAAGAGTTGTAAGAAAGAAGCCCTTAATTTCAGAGGTTAACAGGAACATTCGTATGGACTGAGCGAGAGAATTCAAGAGCAAAGATTATGAATTTTGCCAGCCTGTAATTTGATCAAATGAAAGTAAATTTTGCCAATATTCGAATTCGAGATAGATTTACTTTTGGAGAAATCAGAATGAGAGTTGGAACACAGAATGTCTGCAGACGACATTGAAACATGGAGGGATTGGAGTAATGGTGTGGGGCGCTGTCTGGTTTGGAGGGAAATCTGAGCTGATTCTTGTTGACGAGCGGATGAATGGTTCAAAATACTGTCAAATTTTAGAGAAAGGACTTCTTGCACTGTTTGAAACTAATCAGATTGCCAAGAATGTCTACCTTTTTCAGGAAGATAGAGCGCCATGTCATACGGCCAATGTAGCAAAGGCCCGGAAGGAATCGTAAGAAATCAAGTTACTGCAATGGGTAGCCCCAAATCTGACATGAATCCAATATTGCACGTTTGGGAGCACCTTGACTGAAAAATTCGAGAGCGTGCAACCACAATCACGTCAGTGGCAACCCTTAAAGAAATATTGTTAAAGGAGTGGCAAAATATGGATCAGACGATTGTTGATAACTTGATCAAATCCATAAAAAATCGAATACAAGTACTGAAAATAGAAAATGGAATACCTACTCTATATTAGTTCCAAATACTGTTTATTTATATTGAATAGGGATTACGTAATTAAATTTTGAAATTGGATGTAGTTTATTTCTCCTGGCCAAAAAATTTGGAACGTGTTGGAAGCTTCCAGCGGGGATGTGCCGTAGCGTTCGGAAAGTCTCATGACACCGCAATTCGTACAGCCGGTGCGGAACATTATCGATGCGAATCCCGGAACGTTTATGAAGGTCAATGCTAGAGATCTCCAGGTGTCCAATGGCTGAATCCCTCATTGTGAATCCCTCATACAAAACTTGGTACATAGAGCAACCGTTATTCTTGTGCATGAGCAGGCATGAACTGTCCTTTCCCCATTACGTATTCAGTCAATTAACGTTTAATTATGACTGTCTACTATGCTCCTTAACTCTAATAGTTGGGTTAGCATCATCCCGAACTACACGCACGACCAAAGTTTTCCTGAAAGAATACGGCTATGAAATACGCTTCATCCACGACAGGGTGCGTCAGGTGTTTGACGGCACATTGATGATCGTAAAAAAACAACCACATCTGACAAACAATTAAATTTCTTGGTACAAAACTTGGTACATGGATGCAGTAATGGTTGCATTACATGTTTATTCGATGGGGCACCTCGGCGTGGTGTAATGGTTAGCAAGCTTGTCTTGCTAGATCAGTTACTACTGAAAAGTGAGTTCGATCCTCACTGGATGCCCCATACTTTCGGCCTTGTGACACATCTAAGCTACGCTTGGAAAATCTCTACATGTTTATTCGATGTGCTCGTCTTCAGCCGTAGTCATAGTTTCAATGCTAGATCGAAACCTTTGACATGCACGCACACGCATGATCTGTATTGATATTAGACCTTACACGGGAAATGGCGGCTTTCAAGGAATCAGTCATATTGTGGGGACGTTGATTAGACTCCAGTTCAACGCCCCATATGTTATCGTCAAGGAGATTTTGGACTGGTGGGTTAGGTGGGACACCACAACTTTGCGAGCAGGTGCAGAGTCCTTCTGAAACACATACTACCTTCCACCGCATACAAGGTTTATCCTGGGCTGCACAACTCCCCCCCCACCTCTGTCTAGTCATCAGCATTCAACCGAAGACCCTGTTGAAAGAAGTGGGGTAGCATGACGTGTCCTTCACGATTCGACACACCTAAAACCATCACAGAAGTGGGGAACTTAGTGTGCACAACATGGGGGATAGTAGTAGGATCTGCACATAACCATTTCTCATTTCTTTGGTTTATTTTTTAAATTAAAAAAAAAAAGAGAGCGTGTCATGTCCTTCCGGATGTTTCAATTTGTTCAGCCATAATTTTACTCGGAGCAACCGTTATTCTTGTGCATGTGCAGGCATGAACTGTCCTTTCCCCATTACGTATTCAGTCAATTAAGTGTAATATTGGATCGCTTAGGCGACCATGTCTCTTGTAATTTATGACTGACTAGGCAGAAGATTTTCCCGTGGTAGGCTGCCGTTTCTGTCTGCGGTAGAAGGATTGCCGACCAAGGCTATAGGACCACGTCTCTCTCGCTATTCAACCTTTAGCTCGTCAGGAATTCGAACTCAGCTCTCCGATTTCTCAATCTGATCCATTACACCACCATCCCGTATTAGAATATCCTCATACAACACAATGAGGGATTCAGCCATTGGACACCTGGAAATCTCTAGCATTGACCTTCATAAGCGTTCCGGGATTCGCATTGATAATGTTCTGCACCGGCTGTACGAATTGCGGTGTCATGATACTTTCCGAACGCTACGGCACATCCCCGCTGGAAGCTTCCAACACCTTCCGAACTGAGTGCACAAAAACGACTAAAAAAAAAATGTAAAGATAAAAACACATTAATTATCACATAACTGCAGGCGAACAATAACATGTTCTCAAATACCTTACGCACTCTGTATATTCCACAGACATTAGTGCTTCTGTTTACCATGTTTAGAAATTAGAAAAGTTTGGGGATTGTCCGCATGCTGATTTGGGGATATTTTTTTACGTCGACACCGGTCGTGGTATTGGTAATTAAATATACGTTAGATTCTTTAAGAAAGGATTTAACAAAGGTCAGTGGTGTAATAAAGTGTTTTCGGCATGTGTTTATAGTTGGTAAAAGAATTATATTCTTCTTTTTAATTAGGGTGGCATTTGTAATAGCGGCTCGGGCTGAGGAATCGGTGAGCCGAGTTCGAATTCCAGTCGAATCCATTACATTCACTAGCGTGCTAATACCCTTAGGAAAGGTATGAATCTTCTTCTGCTCCCTCTCCCAGCTATGGGTAAATAGTAGGACAGACCGTGTTCTATAGCTTTGGATGGCAACTGGTCAACTGCAGAAAGAAATGGCAACCTACTGCGGGAAAATATGCCTCGCCAGTCATGGCACATAACTGACTGATGTATATATATATATATATATATATATATATATATATATATATATATATATATATATGTGTGTGTGTGTGTGTGATTGATTAACATACTGCGTTAAAAAATCTGCCTCGTCAGTCATATATCGAGAGATACATGATCGCCTAAGCGTGTATCACGCATGGAACATAACTGACTGGCATTTGTAAAATCAAAGTTATGGCCAGTTTTGCTCCTGTGTATTACAAACAAGTTTAAATGTTTGTCCTAACGTAGATCTCTCTTGTGTTGATAGATGTGAACAAGTCAAATGCACGTGAAGTCTGCTTAACCAATGAAAATCAAGCAACACAGAATACTAGAAAATTTTCCACATTTCATTCTCTGATGAAATTTTAATAAAAGAATTGATATTGACGCTCTTGAAGCAACTGTTGATGTTAATCCAACCATTACAGTTAAGGAACTCAGTGAGCAATTCAATGTTAGCCAATGTCCACCACGAAAACGTGCAATCTCAACATCGCTGTGTTTTGCATGTATTGCAATAACTGCAGAAAGTTGTTTCATCTCATGCCGACTTAGCTAATAGGTCGCCATTGATGTTCTGAAAAGAGAAAGCACATTAATTGATTATCACATAAGAACGGGCTCACAATCACATGTCCTCAAACACTGTACACACTATTCCCCCGACATTACTTCTTCTGATTAACATGTTTAGAAATTAAAAAAGCTAGTTGGATGGACTTAGACTAACTTCAAAAGAAGAGATAGAAATTTAGTCTCTTTTTTTCAGGTCAAAATCTAAGGAATATCAACGTATATTTCGCGAGTAATCTTATACGACTATTCATGTTCTTAAATAGCCTCGTCAGATCGAGAAAATTTTCATATGAATGATATGCATGACGCCAAACTCGATCAGAAATATCTAAACTGTCAACTGTATACAACCGCTTTCACAGATCGATGGTTAGAAATGGTTTCGGGCGAGTGAATCACGTCGCCCTTAACGAGGCGTAGCCTTTTCCGTACCACGTGGACTGGCGCTACAGAATCATAAACAAAGAAGTGTACCAGATAACAGGAACCACATCACTGGAGGACTTTCAATAACAGCAACGACTAAAATCGATAGCAAAAGGTTAGGAAGGAAACAGCCATTAATACCGGAAAGAGCTATAACAGCTACTGGATTTTCCTGAAAAATTGTTTTAAGAGAAAGATTTTATAAATTTCAGCCGATAGTAGCACTTTCTTTTCTTTTCTTTTTTTTTGCCAATGTTCATCCAATACAGGGCCCGAGGGCCACTCAAGGTAGAGGGTTACTGCGTTGAGTTGTATTGGTGTAAGAAAGGGTAAAATAACAGGACAAATAGCCAGCTAATTCCAGACTTGAAGAGGTCAAGAATTAATTTGCGAATAAAATTTCAGAGTTCAGGCAGAGATGTTAAAAGTATAGAGTTTAGAAGGGATCAGATACCCAATTCTAAAGAAGAAACAAGGGATAAACCTCTACAAAAATAACGGAGGAGTATGAACCGGGCGATAGAGGAGCCTATCTACTCATATTAATTGTTTGGTCAATGAAATTCGAAATTTTCCATATAAGGAAATGACTAATATTACCATTCACTTCAGATGTGTATTCCACTATAAAAGAACGATTTCTGTTAGGATTCTATTACTTATTCAAGAAATTCTTTGACACCTTGAAATATTGGGAAACGCTATCTAGACAACTGATTTTGCTTGGTACAATTTCTCTTATATATAAAGAAAATTATTCACTAAAGAATTTTTTTAGTTTTGTCATTCGTTTACCCACAATTGTATTTTTTGTTACACTATTGATTCACCCAATACAAGGTTTAAGAGCCACTCAAGGTAGATCGTTATTACATGGGTTATTTTTATAGATGTGCGAAGTGTAGATATGTAGGATAGATGAGGGTTGTTCCTGGACATAAAGAGGTTAAGATTGTAGTGGTGGGCGAAACATCACCTCGGGAGTATGTTCCATGGAACAGTAGCTGCTCTAATGAAACTTCCTCTTTACCAATGGAATATGGAGGTCTTAGCTAGTGGAAGGAGGGGGATGTAGCTCTGTTATGGGACCTTACCCATAATAACATAATGGACTATTCCATACGTAATAAATACTGCGCCTCAAGAGGCAGCAGAGAGTTCAGTCTGAAGTCTGGAGTGAGGTCCGTCAGGAGTCTGTCAGTCAGTCAGAGCGAGCGAGTCAGTTAATCGAATCAGAGGCAGTCCGAAACAGAGTCGCGTTCAGGAAATTACTGCAAGACATTGGAATAGTGATACTGGTCGAGACTACATTGTTCTCTCTACTAAACCTGATTGTTCGTACTTACATTTTCTACTTCTCTGTATATATTCCTGTTTGTAATATATCTGTGTTATTCCATACCTGTGTTCGAGTTCTTCTTTATTGGTTCTACCTTGGACTATCACCGTGGTACAAGGAATCGGACCATAACATGCTAATTAGAACATTTTTCATGGAATTAGCGTCTGAGTAGCGATGGGTTAGTAACGTTACGTCTTTGGGTAAGTGGTTGTGGAGTAGAAATTAATTAATCGCCTATAGGGGCGCAGATAAAAGAAAGAAGTTCTTTATCGACGCGTTTCGATCCGAGAATGGACTACTTGAGATGCTTGATACTTTTTATTGATGGATAATACCCCCCCCCCCAATTTATTATTTTTTTTTTTAGGTTGTAGGGCGCTGAGAAGGAATCCAACAAACGTTAGTTACAGCTTTTGCATTGAAAACGTTAAAGGTACTTGGACGATTATCTTTAAATTGAAATTTGGCGTCTAGTGTATCAGGGGATGTAACTTATCTGAATTCCTCACCTTTTTATCGCATTTGGTTTTATTTTTATCGCTATTTCATCTATCGCTAGTTATTTCATAAAGAGATATGAACAGACTTAGATAGATAGATAGATAGATAGATAGATAGATAGATAGATAGATAGATAGATAGATAGATAGATAGATAGGTAGGTAGGTAGATCTGAACACACTGACAGGTAAATAGACAAATATGAACAGACTGAGATAGATAGATAGATAGAAACAGACTGAAATATACTGAGACATACCTAAATAGATAGATATGATCATAATGAGACAGTAAAACAGACAGACAGACAGATAGATAGATAGATAGATAGATAGATAGATAGATAGATAGATAGATAGATAGATAGAAACAGACAGAAATATACTGAGACATACCCAAATAGATAGATATGATCCGATTGAGACAGTCAAACAGCTAGATAGATAGATAGATAGATAGATAGATAGATAGATAGATCTGAACACACTGACAGGTAAATAGACAAATATGAACAGACTGAGATAGATAGATAGATAGATAGATAGATAGATAGATAGATAGATAGATAGAAACAGACTGAAATATACTGAGACATACCTAAATAGATAGATAAGATCATATTGAGACAGTAAAACAGATAGATAGATAGATAGATATATAGATAGATAGATAGATAGATAGATAGATAGATAGATAGATAGATATGATCAAACTGAGAAAGATAAACTGACACATAGGGGTGCGATGGATAAATTGCCGTGTAAATTATGCAAAAATGAAAATAACACTGACATCTCATTTTAACGGATATATTGACCAAAAATTACACACACACACAAAAAAAATATCTTGAAATCCTAAAGAGTAAATTTATTCAGTAAAATCGCCATTGACTTCAACCACGGCTTCCAGACAACTTCGCAATCTCCTGGAACTCTTTTGCCTTAGATGCCTTCACCATCAAATTCGGGAGTTCTTTTCTTATCAGAACGAACAGAGTTAGTTTTCCGAGATGCCGTACCTTTGTAATCACCATTAGACGCATCCAACTCTTTTCGAATCCTCTTCACTGTCCTCAGATTGGCACCAAAAGTTGAAACTGGCGAAATGGATTGAGTCATGATGATTTTTTTTCTCACAGAATGTACCCAACTGACTCTACTATACTATGTAGTCGTCAAAATAATTAAAAAAAACAAACAAAAAAAAACAGCGTGCATTCGCGAAATTAAAAATATAAAATGGCGACAATTTACCCATCGCAACCTGTAGATAGATAGGCAGACAGACATGAACAGACTAAAATAAACTAGCACATAGATAGATAGATAGATAGATAGATAGATAGATAGATAGATAGATAGATAGATAGATAGATAATGAACAAGCTAAGATAGATAGATACATAATGAACAGACTAAGATAGATAGATAGATAGATAGATAGATAGATAGATAGATAGATAGATAGATGTTAACAGACAGAAAAAGACAGACATATATATAAACTGATAGATACTGAGGAACTTAGACAAATCAACCAATTCACTTCCTAACCCACTTGTGCACTTTATCCAACTCCCACAAAATCGTGCAATGAGATTTCCTTGTTGGCTATTTGGCACCCGTAGCCCTGCATTTGACAAATTTCGTCGCTATCATTTCCACTAACAATGGAGCCAATTGAATAGAAGCGAAAAGTTAAAACGGAATATTATCGAGGACAGACGTCGGCGACTCAGCAGGTAAATAGGAAGCTTCACGCACTAACGCGCCCACCATAGTAAAACAGGTGATGGCGGCGATATAGGCCCAGGCAGCCCAGGCTGACCTTGCGACCAGCTTATTTTCTGTTCAATCAAACTGTCTGTCTTTTAAACTGCGCAAGAGATTGGCAACACTCTTTCTTTGCACTTTATCTCGCGTTTCAGCTGGTCTTCCTCCCTGAGCACGCCTGGTCGGCTTTTAGCAAACGTATACATTGAAGAAAATGAGCGTCCGTTTGTTGCTTCATCCCAATTCCAAAAATGTATCCTTCAGTTTGCTCAGGGTTGGGTGGGAGTGACGGAACAATTAGATATTGAAATTTAAGCGTGGTGGGAGGAGAGCGATGTGGTGGCACTGTAAAGTAAAGTAAAGAAAGAGAGGGTAGTGAGAGGGTTTGCGATGAATTAAAAAATAGTTGCGAGAGGACGTGAAAAGGCGGATTAGAGAAGGAGAGGGCAGGAGTGTGATTGACAAAAATTAAAAGAGAGAGGTGGGAGTAAAAGCAGAAAGAGAGAGGAAATAAGAGAGTGAAAGAGAGAGAGAGAGAGAGGGGGGGGATAAAAGTAGAAACAGGGAGGAAATGAAAGATAAAATATGAGAGCGAAAGACGAAGGGAGGGGAGTCAAAGCAGAAAGAGAGATAAAATGAAAGAAAGAAAGAGAGGGAAGGGTGGATAAAAGCAGAATCAAAGATAAAAGAGGGATTCAAGAGCGATGGAAGAGAAAAAAAAGGGAATACACCAGAATGGAAGAGGAAAAGAGAAAGAGAGGGATTTCAAAAGACACTGAAAAAAAAGAGAGAAAATAACAGAATGGAAGAAGACTAGTAAGAAAAAGAGAGGAGGTTAAAACTAAAGACAGAGAGAAAAATAGAAAGAAAGAGAGAAGAAACATAAAGACATATAAAGAAAGTAAGAGAGACAGAGAGAAAGAGAGAGGGCTGGTTGAATTCTGAAAGAGAGGGAGAATGCAATGAAAGCGAGTGTAAGAAAATAACTGAGTGGAACAAAAAATAGCGAGAGAGATTAGTAACGAGAGTCTAAATTATAGAAACGGATAAAGAGAAAAAAAAGGAAAAGAGAAAACGAAAGAGAGCGTGAGAGATGTTTATATTGGAAGACAAAGAAAAGAGAAGGAGAGATAGAGTGTGAAAGAATGATAGAGATGAAGAAGAGGCGGGAAGTGTGCGTTCACCTTATGGCAGAAGTTGGATTTCGTGCGGTTTATTATCGTCCAGTCAATTCCGGTCTGAAAACGTCTCAACTCGAAGCTAATTACGATATAGCTGAAATTGACGTCAATGAGTTCCATTACATGTACATTTCACTGGAAAAATCCCGCCGACCTCAGCCTCTGAGCAATCGAAGAATGTATCGACCCAGATTGTTGTGATAAAATGTAACAATAAAATGGAGAAAAATTGTAATAATAATAATAATAATAATAATAATGTTATTAAAGACCACAAACAAAAAAAAGTGCCTCCTTATCGATATGGCAGTCCCTGCAGACTGCAATGTATCTTCGAAGATATTCAAAAAGCTGTCAAAATACAAGGACCTTGAAATAGAAATCTAAAAAATGTGGCATATGGGAACATCAACAATCCCTGGTGTAGTTGAAGCCCTAGGACTGGTTGGAAAAGATTGCAGTAGACTAATTGAAGGAATTCCTGGAAGTCCATACCTCAAGGTGATACAAAAAATTGTTATGACAAGTACAGCCCACACTTTACGAAGGGCTTTATCTATATAATTTTTTTTTTTTTTTTTGTCAGTGGAAAGTGTCATGATGCCATTTCTAACCTTAGGTCTCTGTGCGGGAGCCGGACATGAAATGTGTAAACGAAAGAAATCAAAGAAAATAATAATAATAATAATAATAATAATAATAATAATAATAATAATAATAAGCACAAAATCGAAACTACTGAGAGATGTTATGAGTACCAACCACACTTATTCAAAATAAAGATGTAACTATCCTCTGGGACATGCCAATTCAAACTGACAGGGAAATAAAAGCCAACAGACTTGATATTATCATTAAAGACAAGAAATTCATGAAGTTTATACTTATTGATATAGCAGTGCCATCTGAGAGAAACATCTCCATAAAGATTATCGAGAAATTGTCCAAATACAAGGATCTGGAGATCGAGATGAACAGGATGTGGGGAATAAAGACTGAGACTGTACCAATAGTAATCGGATCCCTGGGCCTAGGAACATCCTATATAATAAGAAAAGTGCTATCATTTAAATGACAGTTCTCGACCATAGTGTGGACCCGTCTCTACAGGATGCAATGCAGGGAAGATAACATACTCAAATAATAATAATAATAATAATAATAACAACAATAACAACAGCAACAACAATACATCAATGGTTGTGCAGTGCACGATTAAACGCTTAAACCGAAGTTTGCACAGGACCAATGTTTGCTAACTAGAAATTATCAAGCACGCATATTGAAAAATTGCGTTGAACTCAAATGCAGGTTCTGTTATGAATATCCAGAAACAACTGACCATCTTGTATCAGGTTTACACGGTATTAGCTCCCACCGAGTATAAAGCACGATATGTCAGGTCGGGCACTGGAAAATCTGCAACTTTTATGGGTAGGAAACTGCAATAAATTGATATAAACATCACACAGACCCGATTGCAAACATCGGACCTGTAACAATTTTATGGAACTTTGCCATACACACAGATAGAACAATCAAAGCAAATCGCCGAGACACATCCCCCCCACAAAAAAAAAACAAAGAATTTGCTTTCTTAATGATAGTTCCTGTAGACTGGAATGTACCTTTGAAGATCTTCAAAACCTATCAAAATACAAGAATCTTGAAGTGGAAACATGAAGACATCTCTATATGTTTCTGAGATGAGGTATTATGTACACTATTTACATTATTCCGACTATTGTCCTCATCTCGACACATAGCAGAGTGGATAAAGGCGCTTAGTTAGATCCAGTGACAGGACTCAAAGAGTGTGAGTTCAATACCTGGTTAAGGCGGTGGAGAACTTGGAGAGGGGAATTAACAGGAGATAACTGATAACTGACATCCATTAGTAATAGCACGTAGAACTAGAACCGTCTACCCCAGAGAGAGGGTTCAGTTCTACATTCCAACCACCTGAAGAAGGCTGGAGCGTACAACGGCCGAAACGTTGTGATAAATATGGCAACGAAGATGAGGACAATAGTCCGAATAATGTAAATAATGAAGATATCTAATAATTTCAGTTATGGTTGTGGCCCCAGGTTTGATTAGAAAAGGTACTTAGGGCATAATTGGAGGGATCTTGGTCGCCCATGCCTTAAAAAAATACCAAAAATTGTTCTCACACATACGGCCCAGACACATAGTTTTAACCTCGTCGGCAAGGACCGGTCATGCCACTTAGATAGAAGCAAACCAGCCACATTCCTTCCGTATTCCATTGGTGAGAAGAACGTTCCACTCGAACAGCTTTTTCCCGCGGACCACCGATCCGTGGAACCGACTCCCAAGAGGATGTTCCACAAAGATTGCAACCTGTTCAAGTCTATCCGTATGAAATGCTTGTTAACGGTAACTCTCTACCACGAGTTGCCCCTGGGCCTTGTATAGGGTTGAACTTACTGTAACCCAAGTGCAAAAATATAATATCATCCGAACCCCCACCCCATCTAAACGAAAAGTCCCAAATGTGCATAGATATCTCTTCTACAGTGTCCCTTTTACTTGTAGACCCCCCCAGGGGACTTGGTAACTAGGCACCGATAATTACTCTTTGGCAAGATGATACCATAGACAGAATAAATAATAATGTTGGGCGATTTATCTGTCTATATTTCTGAGGTATTGGAATTATTTATATTATTATAGTCCTCAGGTCCAGTGGATAAAATCGTTGGTTAAGATCCGATCTCAGTCAGTTATGTGCCATGTGCGTGATACACGCATAGGCGATCAAATATCTTTCAGTACATGATGACGAGGCAGATTTTTTCTTGCAGTAAGTTGCCATTTCTTTCTGCGGGAAACCAGTTGCCATCCAAGGCAATAGAACCCGGTCTGTCCTGTTATTTACTCATAGCTGAGGTGGGGAGAAGAGGATTCATCATACCTTTCCCAAGCACGTAAGTTAATGTAATGGATTCTAGTAGTATGATGAAAATTAAAATAAAAAAAATCCCATTAGGGGTCAGTACAAATAGCTTGTTTCCATTCCCAACCATTGAACAACCAACATAGAGCTGTCCGTGAGAATAGCAGGGTTCCATCAAATGAAGTCCAGTTCAGTCAGTTATGTGCCATGCGTGATACACGCTTAGGCGATCATGTATCTTTCGATATATGACTGACGGCAGAGTTTTTTCCCACAGTAGGTTGCTATTTCTTTCTGCGGTAGACCAGTTGCCATCCAAGAATAGATAACCCGGTCTGTCCTGTTATTTATCCATAGCTTGGGGGAGAAGAAGAGGATTCATACCTCTCTCAAGGACGCGGAGACGTTTTTGAACTCTACTGAGACTGGAAAGCGGGGATTGCCCAGTCACCGCTTTCCAGTCTCGGTAGAGTCCAAAAGCATTTCTGCGTCCTTGTGAGGGGGGTGGAATTAGTTCCAGTCTACAACCCGTTTTCTCACAGACGAAATGTTGCAAGCCTCTCACTGTTCTAACGCTAATCCCGGGGAAAATGCTCGGAAGAACTACATTCCTTAATTCAAGCAGTTCTAACCTTTACGGCAAGGACCTAACATATTACGTCCATTTTAGCGACCCCCCAACCTCATTCTACTTCATATTCCATTGGTGAGATGTAAGTTCCGCTCCAGCAGCTTCTTCCCGACAACCACTTCTCAGTGAAAAAAACTGCCAGAATATTTTCCCGATCACTTCAATCTTCAATCAGTTATCAGTGATTGCCATGTGTTATACACGCTTAGGCGATCATGTATCTTTCGATATATGACTGACAAGGCAGATATTTTCCCGCATTAAGTTGCCATTTCTTTCTGCAGTAGACCAGTTGCTATCCAAGGCTATAGAACCCGGTCTGTCCTGCTATTTACCCATAGCTTCGAAAAGAAGAGGATTCATCATACCTTTCCCAAGGCTATTAGCACGTAAGTTAATGTAATGGATTCTAGTAGTATGATGAAAATTAAAATAAAAAAAATCCCATTAGGGATCAGTACAAATAGCTTGTTTCCATTCCCAGCCATTGAACAGCCAACATAGAGCTGTCCGTGAGAATAGCAGGGTTCCATCAAATGAAGTTCAGTTCAGTCAGTTCATTGCCATGCGTGATACACGCTTAGGCGATCATGTATCTTTCGATATATAACTGACGGCAGATTTTTTCCCACAGTAGGTTGCTATTTCTTTCTGCGGTAGACCAGTTGCCATCCAAGAATAGAGAACCCGGTCTGTCCTCTTATTTATCCATAGCTTGGGGGAGAAGAAGAGGATTCATACCTCTCTCAAGGGTATTAGGACGTAAGTGAACGTAGTGGATTCGAACTACAATTTTACCTAGTTCAAATCTAGGGTTAGCATATCCGCAGAAACTGTGCCTATTCCACTGAAACCCTCTACCTCGAGTGGCTCCCTGGTATTGTTTGGCGTGAAACTCACCGTAAAAATAAATGTAACATTCCGAATACAAACACTCATCATAAATTCTAAGACAAAAACTAAGGTTCATTTGACGAGAGACAAAAGAATGTATATTACCTGTTGACCTAATAAATACATCAAAACTACATAATTACTTGAATGTTAAAGGGGAGAAGAAAAGGATTCATACTTTTTTCGAGGGTATTAGCACGTAAGTGGATATAATGGATTCGACTGGAATTCGAACTCGGTTCTCCTGAATCCGAGCCGTTATCCATTGCTCCAGCCTCTAGTGACTTGACCCAAATATTTGTGAGTTCATTACCTGGCTTACTATAGTGAATAAAAACTTGGAGATTTAAAGGGAAATACGTGAGACATCCGGAAGAGGCATGGCGCGTTGAACTAGAACAATCTACCCCGGTGGACGAAATAAAGGGTTCATTTCGAAATTCCAATCATCTGAAGAAGGCCGGAGCGTACAACGGATGAAACGTTGTGAATATGGCAATAAAGATGAGGACAACAGTCCGAACAATGTAAATAGTTGAGCGATTTCTACGGCAGATTGAGATCACAAGTAACTCATTTATTTATTTTAAGAATTTCAGTTATTGTGCTTTTTAAAAGTCGATAAATCCTCGAGAGTGGCCATGCTGTTAGGGGATGGATGTTTTATTTTTATTGAGAGACCAAATTAGCAACCAAAATTGAAGAAATTCTATTTGCCGATTTGTTGAGGACATGTGACTTCGTCCTACAGCAGCCATCAGCGCCTTTCCGGATAGTTTCGCCTCGCCGATTTTAGTTACAAGGGCTGGGTCAACTGGTGGTATAATTTCGAGTACTTTCAGACGATACCGCTCGCTGGGATGCCCCGCCACCACCACCATCAGAACGATATGATCAAAATGTCTCCACCTTGAATAACTGACTGATCAGAACGATGACCTTCTAACCATTCAGCCATAATCTCGTAATAAAATGCTTTCTCTAAAATAGTTGATTATTTCGTTTCGTCAACTTTTTCATTTTTGACAAATTTCGTTTGACAAAATTGAGACATTTATTAGAGATGTTTTTTTCTTATTCGGACGCGATTTCAGGTCGGTTACGTCTGTAGTTACATGACAAGAAAATATTTTGTGATCATTTCACCTCAAACAAAGCAATAAAGCCACTAAGACGCAAGGGGTTACTGAGTGTTAGAGAATTTCAAAAATATATACTATTAAGCGGAGAGAACAATAAAAGATCAAGAATTTAGAAGACAGAAGATTACAATTGACATTGCGTTTAAATTTTTGAGGCTCAAAGGTGACTGGGAAGCAGGAAGCTGGAAGAGACTTCCACAGGCGAGAAGTGCGACAGAAGAAGCAGCATAGACATTACAGTTGCATCGAGTCATTACAAGTGTAAAATGATGAGACCCCGCTGACAATTTAGTACTGCGCTTAAATTTATAAAAGTCAAGGTGTCAAACAGAAAGTTCATCAGAACAATTACCATGAATGTATGTATAGAAAAGGCATGGGGATGCGACATTACGCCGGCGGTAAAGTGAGTGAAGTCGAGATGCCAGGTCAGAACCAATAACATTGCAGATTATTCTTTGGATTTTATCAGGAATCTCTAAGTATATATCAGGGGCACAAGATCAGAGGTGTCAGGAATATTTAGAAAACAACTTAAATAATAATGAAAATTTGACGTATCAGGGCATAAACATTAAGGAGTGTGTGTGTGTGTGTGTGTGTGTGTGTGTGTTTAATCCATTCTACTAACGGTGTGTGTGTGTGTGTAATCCATTCTACTAACGGTGTGTGTGTGTGTGTGTGTAATCCATTCTACTAACGGTGTGTGTGTGTGTGTGTGTAATCCATTCTACTAACTGTGTGTGAGTGTGTGTGTGTTAAAATAATCCATTCTACTAACGGTGTGTGTGTGTGTGTTAAAATAATCCATTCTACTAACGGTGTGTGTGTGTGTGTGTGTTAAAATAATCCATTCTACTAACGGTGTGTGTGTGTGTGTGTGTGTGTGTTAAAATAATCCATTCTACTAACGGTGTGTTAGGAAGAAGTTTGAAATAAAAAAAAAAAAAATCCATTGACCATTCACAGAAAAGGGAAACACTTGCCGGAAAGATTCGATATAAAAAAATTAAAAAATGGACACACACACACAAAACATACACAAAGTATGACGATAAACTACATCCGGTAGCAACAAGTAATGGGATACCACCTCTTAATCGCTGTTGTTCCCAGGTCCAGCCTGACCCGGGGTGGTAGCACCAGTTAGTGTCCCAGCTAGGCGTCAAAACTGGGGTCAAAACATTATGAAAGTGTAGATTTTTATAGTAAACCAGAAAATACATTTTTGAAAAACAAAAAAATATTACCAGAAACACATTTTGGGGGGATAAAAAGTTAATAGCAATAAGCCGACTGTACCTCTGCAGAGTAGTAAGATCCCCCCCGCCCATGTGTCTTGATGGTTATAACGATGAACTACATCCACCATCAAGGCCTCTGATCAGGAGGTTTTGAGGAGTGTGGAACCACCTCTAAATTGCTGTCCTGAGGTGGTAGCACTTTTTAGGGCCCCAGCTATTGGCAAATAGTTAACCACCAAACTGGGGTCAAAACACTATAAAAGTGTAAAAAAAATTTTTTATCGTAAAAATACCAACACTACATTTTTGAGAAAAGATTATGACCAGCAATGCATTTTTGAAACTAAAATATTAGGTTGGTGCAAAAATAATGACGTAAGAATGTCGTTTTTGACGTTAAAAATACGTCAAAAAACGACATTATTACGTCATTATTTTTGCACCAACCTAATAATAAACATTATTACCGGCAATACATTTAAAAAAAATATTACCAGCAATATATTTAAGAAAAAAAAATTACCAGGAATAAATTTTTGAAAAAAAGTATTATAAGCAATACATTTAAAAAAATCAAAAAAAAATCCCAGCATTACATTTGACTCATAAATCCTCTTTACAAAATACATCACTGAAACCTGATCTACAAACTGATTTCTTACAAAAATACATTTTCTATTCATACGAATATATCCTAATAATCTTGTCGACATTAAACAACCCATTGTGGTCGATATGCCGTAAAATAAAATAAACGAAACCAAACCTAAAAATCTTGTCGGCATTAAGTAAGCCGTTGTGGTTGATATGCCGTAA
This sequence comes from Acanthosepion pharaonis, assembly GCA_903632075.3. Lineage (NCBI taxonomy): Eukaryota > Metazoa > Mollusca > Cephalopoda > Sepiida > Sepiidae > Acanthosepion > Acanthosepion pharaonis. Next base: position 1,370,979 of record CAHIKZ030005502.1, on the reverse strand, counting down.
ATCCAAATAAATCAAATCCTCAGACAGCTTGAAAATATTCTTTTTACTTAACTTCGCCCCAAGCAAGGTGAGAAAAGATACAAGAGGTTACTGAGAATGGGAGAAGTAGAAAGGACAATAAAAGAACAGGTTTCAAGGAGAGACAGAAATTGACGATTGATGTTGCATAGGATTCATTATTGGTTGCCACAATCTTAACAACGTAAGATATGCAGACGACACAATGTTGATAGCAGACACGCAAAGCAAACTACAATAGCTTCTACAGAAGGTAGAGAAGGAAAGTGAAAAGAAAGGACTAAGTAAAAACTACAAGAAGACAGAATGCATGGTTATCAGCAAAAGGATTATCCCAAAATGTAAATCCTAAATCTGGGATACAAAAATCAGACAAGTACAAACATTTAAATATCTGGCAAGTGTTCAAACAGAGAACGGAAAGTGCGACACGGAGATCTGAGGACATATTGGGGTAGCCATAGATACATTCTAAAAGCTAAGCAAAGTCTTAAGAGCCAGAAGAATTTCTTTAGAAGCAAAGAAAAGAGGATTGAACTGTTACGTGATGTTTGTCCTCCAGTATTTGCAGTAAATGATGGGCAATCTGCCCTGAGAGAAATGACCAAAAGACAAAACTTATTAAGAGCTACAAGGAACAGGAAGGTGTGAAGGGCCATGACAGCCTACGTCCTGAAGGGACACGGCACATAAAAGAAAGAAGTTGACATACAAGCTTATGAGAAGAAACTATCACCAAAGAACTTACGGTTACAACTCATTGAAGAAGAGACTTGATGTGACAGAAATATGACCTACAGAAAGATGCTGAGGATACCATAGACCGAACATGTGAGCAACGACGAAGTTTTTTAGAAAATGCAAACGAAAAGGAAACTTATACTTAACATCAGGAAGATGCTGTTGAAATTTCTGGAGCACGTAATGAGGAAAGAGGGCTTGGAAAATCTGATACACACAGGACAGATTGAGGGGAAGAGGGGCAAAGAAAAGCAGCGCGTGACATACTTGAACAAATGGATGTTAGAACAGGGTTTAGGAGAAATAAAAAGACAAAACTTATTAAGTGCTACAAGGAGCAAGAAGATATGGAGGGTCATGAACGTCTAGATCTTGATGGGACAGGGTACATAAAAGAAAGATAATACTTAACATCAGGAAGATGCTGTTGAAATTTCTGGAGCACTTGATGAGGAAGGATGGCTTGGAAAATCTGATACACACAGGACAGATTGTGGGAAAGAGGAACAGAGGAAAGCAGCTCGTAACATACTTGATGAGCTTCAGTAAATGAATGGTAGAACAGGGTTTGGGAGAAATAACAAAAAAGACAAAAATTGTTAAGAATTACAAGGGACAGGAAGATGTGGAGGGCCATGACAGCCTACGTCCTGAAGGGACACGTTACATAAAAGAAAGAAGTTGGCATAGAAGATTATGAGAAGAAACTATCACCAAAGAACTTACGGTTACGACTCATTGAAATCATGAAATCTAGCTGCTAATCTAATACCATACTTACATTATGACGAGTTACCAACGAGGAAAGTCATGTTTATTTTGATTTAAAGGCCCAAAGGGAAGATAGGGGAAGGCTGGTTTTCAATTAGTATTATCTTAAAATTTAGCTAGCAACGATTACTAACCCAAACATACTACAGTATTCCTTACACCAAAGGAACACATTCTTACTTACCATTCTTACTACAGCGATCATAGTACCTCAAAGTATCTATGTAATCCTAACTAGTTGCCATATGTACAATTTGCCTGGGTGGGGGCGATAAAATAACAACATTTAAAAATGAAACCCCAATGGAAAACTCATCAGAACAATTAACATAAAAATACTTATAGTAAACCTGCAGGTATGCAAGGTTATTGCAGTGGGAAAATGATTGAAATAGAGACGCCAGATCGGGACAGAAAACGTTGCGGGGTCTATTTTGGGGCCTGTAGTATTTGTTAATTTTGCTGCTAGATTAATCTAGCACAAATATAAAATAATGGAACTATTTTAAACAAATATAAAAAGGACGCTATTTATATATTTAATGAAAGGTAATTTATATAGTTTATTGTGGGGAAATGATAAAAAAATTATTAAATCCAAAGTGTAACCCCCAAACGTTTGGCCCGTGGTTTCTCTCTCCGTACATATATATATATATATATATATATATATATATGAAGAAATATAGTCTTAAGGTGTGCTATATTTATGAGATAAAATGCTCAATATCAGAGATAGAGCGTGTAAATATAAAAGTGAACATTGAAGTCAACACTTAGAGGTGACAGGCTGTTTCATGCTAGACGCAATCGTGAGATTGCGTCTAGCATGAAACAGCCTGTCACCTCTGAATGTTGACTTGAATGTTTATATACATATATATATATATATATATATATATATATATATATATATATATCAATGAGGCTAGACATCCGATTGCCTCAAGCCAGGATCGAAACACGACTGATTTGGTATTAGTTTGAATTTTACCTCGAAGACATTGGCGCTCGACAGAGATGAACGTGATTTTGGACGTATTTATTTTATTTATTTTTAGATAAACACGCTAGTGACCGGAGAACTCGATTCATCTTGATAAAGACTCTTGCACAATTTGAGGATACAAATGCACAATATATATATATATATATATATATATATATATATATATATATATATATATATATATATATATATATATATATATATATATATATATATATTATTTTAACAACATTTCCTCATTAATTGAAAACGACTGATAAGGTATGTATTCGTATAATATATTCAGGACATAAATTATTTTCTGTTTAGTAACTTCTTAAAAATGTTAGTAAATCGATAATATACGTCCACTACGTAGATGAAGTTTTTATTTTAGCTGAAAACAAAAATAAAATTGATAACCTAAAAACTACATTCTAAAAAATTCCGTTTCCGTGTTTACTTATGCAAAAAAATAAGCTCCATTTTTGGACGTCCTTATGGAGTCTATTAATAATACATACACTAATTCGTTATATAAAAAACACACAACTAAAATCTCCTGCCATCTTAATTTTACTAGTCAATATTATCTCAGATAGAATAGTTATTAAAAATTTCCTTATGAGAGCGCACGAGAATTCATCCTCTCGTCTGCCTTTCTTTAAAAAAAAAACTTAATAACGTGAATTAACGTAATTATTATTTTTTTCCCTTACTATAAATAACCCCTTACTATAAAGGTAATTTACATTAACTAGAAAAAAGGCTTAGGCACAAGCGTCTATCTTTTTAATTTTGAATTTTAATGTAACTATAACAACAAAAACATTTCATTTTTACCTTGAAAAAGTCCGAAGACGAAACGCGTCGGCAAAATGTAAGATTTTTTTCCAATTGTCATTTGATACCAATCTGTCTTGTCCACAGAATTCATCTAGGAATTTAACTATATATATATATATATATATATATATATATATATATATATATATATATATATATATATATATATATATATACATATTTGATATATCAAATATATATATATATATATATATTTGATATATCAAATACATATATATATTTATATATATATGGACAAAGTTCGACAATTTATTTATTAAAGACGTTTTTATGTTTAACGTTCTTTTTTATAGATACAAATATTTAAGTAAATGCTCTGTTTATAATAAACAGTATTAAATAACATTTACCGGCCTGAATGTCCGAGAAATATTCTTTGATCAATAGCGTTTGATTAATAGCCTTGGATGGCAACTGGTCTAGGAGAAGAAAGACTCTGAATTCAAAATCTACGGACCTTGTGTCACGTAGTGGACTAGGTCTCTGTATTCAGCCCTTCAAAAAGTGTGGTTGGTTCTGCACAAAGCCTTCATCACTATAATCAAATCATATGTGCTGGTGTTTGGCTGTCGGTTCCTACGAACTGAGCTGCTTGAGCCTCATACGTCAAATACGACGGGAGAGTCACCGATTTCTTTTTTTTTTTTAGATATATATAAACTTTCGGTCTATTTTAAATGCCAAATATAATTTTTAAAATTAAAAATCTTTAATCCTAGTATAATATATAACTGCGCCAACATTGCGATAAACATTGCGATTTTATTAAAATTTGAATTGCGTTGTGTATGAAACACTTGAGTCGTGCCATCGGTGAGGAATAATATGTATATTTATTAATATATACTTAATAGGTCTTGTATTATATCGAGCACTATTTTATTAACACCATTACTGTATCTACGATATAGAGTTTGGAGTTTATATTATATTTATATAAATGAGCTTTTCATCTATGGTGTATATATCAAGAAATGGAATATATTGTGCTTTTTGGTCTGATAATCAAATAGAACTTAACGACATTTTTTTTATTAATTCTTTTCTTTGTTTTTCAAGAACATAGCATAAATTCGCAAGTTTAAATGTTGATTTATTGTAACGAGTCTAAACCCACCTTGGCCTTATGGTTTTCTAACTGAACCTCAGACTAATTTACACACCGTCCTCTTTATATTCTTGTTAGCTTCAGTGCTTAAAAGTAGGACAACGTATTTACATTTAACATGAAGTAATTATGTAGTTTTGATGTATTTATTAGGTCAACAGGTAATATTCATTTTTCTGTCTCTCATCAAATGAACCTTAGTTTTTGTCTTAGAATTTATGATGAGTGTTTGTATTCGGAATGTTACATTTATTTTTACGGTGAGTTTCACGCCAAACAATACCAGGGAGCCACTCGAGGTAGAGGGTTTCAGTGGAATAGGCACAGTTTCTGCGGATATGCTAACCCTAGATTTGAACTAGGTAAAATTGTAGTTCGAATCCACTACATTACGTCCTAATACCCTTGAGAGAGGTATGAATCCTCTTCTTCTCCCCGCAGCTATGGATAAATAACAGGACAGACCGGGTTCTCTATTCTTGGATGGCAACTGGTCTACCGCAGAAAGAAATAGCAACCTACTGTGGGAAAAAATCTGCCGTCAGTCATATATCGAAAGATACATGATCGCCTAAGCGTGTATCACGCATGGCAATGAACTGACTGAACTGGACTTCATTTGATGGAACCCTGTTTTTCTCACGGACAGCTCTATGTTGCTTGTTCAATGGTTGGGAATGGAAACAAGCTATTTGTACTGACCTCGAATGGGATTTTTTTTATTTTTATTTTCATCATACTACTATAACCCATTACATTGACTTACTTGCTAATACCCTTGGGAAAGGTATGATGAATTCTCTTCTTTTCGAAGCTATGGGTAAATAACAGGACAGACCGGGTTCTATAGCTCTATACTAAACATTAAATCTGTTACGAAAAAAGAACTAAACAAAATGAACACAAAAAGATCAGCTTTAAAAAAGGACTCATAACTGGAAAAACCGAATGAAAAAAGAATGTTAACAACAAATACACCCAACCCAGTTCTGCGGAATCAGAATCAACGTTGAGTTTAAGCAAGCGAATGAGCCAATTGGAGTAAAGTGCCATACAGATTTAAATTTTTCCCACTTGTGACGAATGCAGCTATCGATTTTTTTTATGCTAGCATGCTAGTTAATATTCGTGACAGTCAGCTGTTGGCTCTCACGCTGGCCAATAGAATCTTCCTGCCTATTCGTGGCAGCCAGCTATAGGCTCTCACTCTGGCCTGTAGAAAATGACCGCAAACTACATGAAAACTGCCGGAGAAGCATGAAAAAATCGATTATTTCTACTCTCGATGGGAGTTGGGAAATACTACGTCAGTCTTGGCCTTGCCGCTAACTTGGAGCATGTGCATGTAAATTTTGGTGCAAATCCGTCGAAAATTGCAGCCGTGCATTCGTTACAACTCACGCACACACATACTGCCTTTTATAGATAGAGAAATGTGGTAAGATCTAATTCACTGAGTAGCCTTTTTTGTAATCTTTTACAGTTTTCACTATTTACATTCCGACCTTCTTCAGGTGGTTGGAATGTCGAACTGAACCTTTTATTTCGCTCACTGGGGGTAGACAGTTCCAGTTCCACGTGCCATGTCTAATGAATGTCAGTTATCAAAGTTCTCAAAGTTCTCCACCGCCTTAACGAAGTATTGAACTCACACTCCTTGGGTCCTGTCACTGGGTCTAACTAACGCCTTTATCCAACTGTGCCATGTGGATCCCTGAGTATGAATCCCTGGGACTAACCTAATGTCTTCAACAAACATTTTTACCAATGCTCATATTGCAATTTTTGCTGTTATCTTTGCATGTTTTTTACCCGAGCTCATATTGCATGTTTGTTTTTTGTTTTTTTTAGCAGAGCTCATATTGCAATTTTCGTTGTTATTATTGCTTTTCTCTGGTATTCCTTTATTACTTTTACAATATTTTATACAGTTTTACTTAGCGAATGTATTAAAAAAAAACAGCATATTTTACTTGTGGTGATTCATAATTAGAATTCTGGTTTGAATATATTTTCCATTCAATGTATCTAATACAAAAACACATCAAATTTATTTGGATTTCTTCTTGAAATAGTAAAATTTTGAAATCAGTTTGTCAGCAAAAAGCTGAAATTAAGTATTTCTCTATATTTTTCAGACGATCTTTAAAACTAAATGATGAATCGTTGGTAAATGCCATGAATCAAATATGTGATGTCTTTACTTATCAGATAAAACACTAGTTTTCACATCGAGTGAATGTTGCGTTTCTAAAAGAAGTGAAAAAAGAATCTGTTGGATTTTGACGTGACCAAACTATGCTGTCTTCCAACGTTTAATAGTGGCGAGGAGAGATTCCTGTCGGCTCACGAAACCGTTGACCTTCTTCAGTACAAAGTCATTGATTTTGTGCTCCCAGCAGGAGATGCGGTGGCGTTTTGTTGTCGAATGCCTGGATCCTTTTTCCTGTCTCAACCAGGTGTGCCCAAGTCTCACCCTCGTAGAAAATGATGGATACGACTCTCTCTTCGTAAACAGTGCGCGACGGAATTAGAATCTCTCATTTTTATAATAAAGATTAACATACGTCATCATCTGAAGACAACATGGACGACTTTTGACTTCACACTTTTGGAGTGTCCACTTGTAAATGGTGAGGTTGAAATTGAATATTATATGCTCGAGCCGAATGAGGCCGTATCTCCCAGGCAAAGAGAAGGTGGGGGAGGGAGAGAAAGAGAGAGAGAAAGAGAGAGAGAAAGAGAGAGAGAGAGCGAGAAAGAGAGAGGGAGAGAGAGCTAGGGTGATTACCTGGTAAAAAGAGAAAATGCCGAGAGCGCTTGAGCAATTTCTGTCCCTAGTCCATATATGCATGGAATCCCATTCCATTGTAAACTCGACCTTGTGCCAGATTCCACTTGAGCGCGCGTGCGGGGAAATACCTTTGTACTACACATTCCTTGTTTATAAAATGATTCATTACAAAATAGAAAATACACTATGGGACGCGTTTCGTCTATCAAAAGGACTTCTTCAGAATAAATAAGCTCATATATATGCAGGGCTTTGGAACGAAATACAAATAACCGTTGGTTATAATTAAACATCAAGAGAACAGCTAAAGATGAAACGACGCCTCATCCTAAATTTAGATTTCTAGCATCCGATCAGAGTCTAGCCGACATCATTCAGCTTTTAAGAGAAAGTAATTTATTAAAATGAAAATGCATAGAAAGTGCACTAATTCCCGAGTTTTCAGCCACCTCTGATCTTTACAATTGGGACTTTCCATGGCACGTACACAAAAGGGATTCATCGCTATTCCCTTTCTATTCCAATAGTAAGTACCAGCGATAAAAACAGAAGCAGTCAGAAACTGAGTATTTTGCCATTCAACTACTCACCATTCTTCGGATATATAGGGTTCATATAACATATTCTCCTGAAATGATTCCTGCATGCATTGACTCCAAGAAGAAGAAGAAAAGTAAATTTGACACTTAGATAGATAGATATATAGATAATGGGCCGACATAGATAGATAGATAGATAGATAGATAGATAGATAGATAGATAGATAGATACTGAACATAATAAGATAGAGAGTGAGAGAGAGAGAAATAGATATTGAACATAATTAGATAGATAGATAGATAGATAGATAGATACTGAACATAATAAGATAGATAGAGAGAGAGAGATAGATAGAGAGAGAGAGAGAGAGAGATAATAAAAAGACATAGATAATGAACTGACATAGGTAGATACTGAACAGACTGAGATAGATAGATGAATGAGATGAATAGATAGATGAATAGATAGATAGATAGATAGATAGAAATATAACATAGATAGATAGATAGAGAGGAGAGAGAGAGAGAGAGATAATAAAAAGACATAGATAGATAATGAACTGACATAGGTAGATAGGTAGATATTGAACAGACTGAGATAGATAGATAGATAGATATTGAACATAATAAGATAGATAGATAGATAGATAGATATTGAACATAAGATAGATAGATAGATAGATAGATATTGAACATAAGATAGATAGATAGATATTGAACATAATAAGATAGATAGAGAGAGAGAGAGAGAGAATAAAAAGACATAGATAGATAATGAACTGACATAGGTAGATAGATAGGTAGATACTGAACAGACTGAGATAGATAGATAGATAGATAGATAGATAGATAATGTAATTGTCCTAATCATTGCTAATTGTGCCAACCATTACACCACCCCGAGGTGCCCTTTTTCTGGACGTACCTTAGATGCGGCACAAGGCTGAAACTACGGGGCACCTAGTGAGGATCGAACTCACTACTCACTCGTAATTGTTCTAACCACTGTTGATTGTACTAACCATTACACTACGCCGAGATGCCCATTTACAAATCGTAGCTTAGATGTGACATAAAGCCGCAAATTGTGACACATAGTGAGGATCGAACTCACTACTCAGTCGTAATTGTACTAACCGTTGTTAATTCTGCTAACCATTAAACCACGCCCAGGTGCCTCTATGGCTCAATTATGAGTGCATATATGCATTTAAATGTAAATATGTGTCTGTTTAACAAAGGAACATTTCCTCAAAAAAGGCTTTGCGAACGGAACTACTTTCTTTTATTTGGTCAAGTTAAGGAGATTTTTTTTTTGCTAATCCGTATCACCCCATGCAAGGCAGTAAAGCCATTAAGACACAATGGCTTACAGGCTGTGGTAGAATTAGGAACAGAAACATCAATACTAAGCAGGAAGAGGAAATAATATTCAGGAGGACAGTCGGTAGCGATTGACAGTGTATTTAAATTTTTGCAGATTAAATTTAGCTGGAAAGTAAGGAGCCAGGTTACTAAGGTAAGTTACAAAATGTGGTGTGAATGAAAAAAGAAGTGAAGTTTGTGAGGATACGGAGGATAGATAACGATTGACCCTTGACTTGAAAATGTTAAGATTGTAGTGTTCAGGAGAGCATCCACGCGGATGTCTGTTCAACAAAGGAGCAGTTCTTGAGAAAAAACCCCTGAGCGAACGTATATTAAGATGATTCAGTTAGTTATGTGCCATGCGTGATACATGACTGACGAAGCAGATTTTTTTCCAGCAGTAGGTTGTCATTTCTTTCTGCGGTAGACCGGTTTCCATCCAAGATTATAGAACCGGGTCTCTCCTGCTATTTACCCACAACTGGGGGGGGGGGAAGAAGGCGGCATTCCCAAGGGTATTAGCATGTAAGTGAATGTAATTCGAATGGAATTCGAACTCGGCTCTCCGATTCCTCAACCTGAGCCGCTATCCATTACTCCACCTTAGAAGGGACAATTAAGGTGATTACTAAGATAAATTGTTAAATGTGATGTGAATGAAAGAGAAGTTAGTAGGCAGTGACGATTATGAGGATATGGAGAATATATAAAGACTTGGCCTTGATTTGAAGAAACTAAGATTATAGTGTTTAGCAGAGTATTCACGCGGGTATCTGTTTTTTTTTTTTTTAAAAAAAGAACAGTCCTTGAGAAAAAGAAATTAAAGTGATTCAATTCCGTGAAAGTAGCAGGGCGAGTCCTAATTGTAAATTGGTGGAACTAAAGAATGGAGAAGCTGAGCATTTGCCATGGAAATTGCGACCTAGTCGAAGATAGTCTTTTGACGTTGCGTTTGTGGGGTAGAGGGTGTAGATCTTCCCTCACAATACTGCACAAACGGCTTGAAACTTTGTCAATACTGGAAAGGGAGGATGAAGTTACTTCGATCCGGATATAGCAGCATTCTCTATTTTTTGTGTCTCATCTGACTGTTGTCAAGATAAAGCATAGCTGAAGAAGACAGATACTTCCTGAAAAGACAGAATGAGCCGACCATTTTACCAGCATCTTTAGCAAAGGATCTGGGGGTCTGGAGCGAACTTGAGAAACAACAGTTTTCAAAGTCTGGAGTTCATCGGGATTAGCGAAAACTCAGGACCTGACTGACGGTGATGAAACGATACTAGCTTTGTCTTTGTGTCTGGAAAAGTATTGTAATGCGTTTGATTCTCATAGAGTGCTCCGCATTTGTAGTCTTCTGTTAAACTTGGCTAAGCTTAATAAGTCACGTTATTAATCAACTTCCGGTAAAATATCTGAACGTCTCGCTGTCTGACGCTCAACTTCTCGAGAGCAACTCTCTGCGGCTTCTCGGTCTCACGTTGACTGCTGACCTGAGATGGAATAAATACATCGAGTCAATTGCCTCGTCCACTGCGAGGAAAGTTGGTTCCCTGAGCCGTGCTAGGAAGTTTTTCTCCCCTGAGTCGATCCTCCAGATATACAAATCCACAATTCGCCCTTGCATGGAGTATTGTTGCCATATATGGTCTGGCGCCTTTTCTGTTTGCCTCGGGGTTCTTGATAGGCTCCAGAAGCGGATATGCAATATGGTTGGCCCTGCCCTGGCGTCTCGTCTACAGTCACTTTCTCACAGACGCACCGTCGCCTCCCTCTGTCTGTTCTACAAATACTTTCATGGAAATTGCTCCGAGGAACTGCATTCGCTGGTTCCTAAACTTCATGAGTTCAAGCGCCCTACGAGGCTGGCAACCCGCTCTCACCCCTTCACTGTCGAAACTCCTAAATGTAGCCGTCTCTTCTACTCTAATAGCTTCATGTCTCGCACCTCTCGCCTGTGGAACTCTCTTCCCTTCTCCTGTTTCCCTGAGAGTTATAATCTCCAGCTATTCAAGTGTAATGTCAATCGACATCTCCAGTTGCCTTAATCTATCTACTACCCTCATCCTTTCTTCTATCACTCCTATCTGATCTTCCTATTTTCTGTAACCCCTTGCGTCCTAGTGGCTTCCCGCCTTGCTTGGGGTGAAATGCTTAAAAAAAACAAACAAGTACCATTAGCAATTCTGGTTTTCAATGACAATGTGAAGAAAGAAAATTGCTTAAGCAACTGGTTTCGTATCGACCTATTTTGTCCGATTTTTGAACTAATTTCCTAAAACATTCTTACGCTTAATTGATCAGGACATATATCAAACACACACGCATTTACATGAGTTTTTACAGTGAGTACCTTGTCGATTCATATGCATGAGGAAACATTTTTCTTGATAAAGAATTTGTAAATTTTTTCTCCACCCCCAAATGAGACGAAACAGGATTTTTTTTCTTTTTGACTGTCGGAGAGAAAAGAAAGATAAGCTTTCAATAAATAAATAAATAATTCTAGAATTTTTTTTTTTTTTGAATTCATAATAAAGAGCGAAGATAATAAAAGACAAATTTACATTTAAAAGACACTTATTCAGCGGTTTTCTATTTAACTACTTGGCGATGAATGTTGTTCTTCGAACTGGGAATTCACAGACACTTAAAATCATTATGCATAGAAACTAGCTATTATGTAGATGCATATTTCCGATTCGACAGAATGACTAAGAAGCTTTTACACACAATTCAATGTTGCAGTCGCTACATAAAACCATATAAGATATATGACTTTTTTTTTTTTAATGATTTGTATTTCATTTTTTGGGACACCGAACCAAATAAGTAGTTTCGTTTCTTCTGACTCGGGTCTTCTAAATTCGGAGCAAAGTAGACACTGGAGAGGGAAGGACTTAAAACGCTCAAGACACATCACACGATAAGCACTACAAGAAATCAGGCTCTGACACACAGCCGTGACAGATATAGGAAAATGGTGGAGAGCTCGGAACGTCTGTGACCCAACGACTTCTTCTAGGGTTAAGGGCGAAAGAAGGAAGAGGAGGGGGGAGGAGGAGGAGGAGGAAGAAGATAGTGGCGATTGTAAGACATTGTTGGACCCAGAGCCGGGACGTAATACCGATCTCTAACATAAGGGTGGTCCAAGCCTGATTAGGGGCCCCGGGCAGTGCTTTGTGACCCTCGTTATCTTATCAACATTTGCTTTTTTTTCCTACCTACATTTATATAGCTTACAAATTACACTAAGCACAACTGACTATTAAATGATGAAACATTTTCGCGGATTTTGACGTTATTCTGCGGTCTTTTCTTTCGTTTAAATTCAGGAATTGGTTTTGCTCATGCAAACGCTACAGAAAATTCACTATTTCTTAATAGAATGTAATGTTTAATCTGTTGAATTATTCAAGTTTTTAACAAGAAACATGTTAAAAATTATTGCAAAACATTGTTAGTTTATTTTAGTGTTGTAGCATAGCTACGGACGATAAAGGTATGTCCCCATTTACATAAACCCAGTAGTAAGCACTCTATGTTGGCCTGCAGTTGGGGATTCGTCTCCAGCTGTGCTAGTCGAACTCTCCTCCTTCGGGCAGAGAGGAACCCAGACGAGGTTATACTGAAGGGCAAAGTCTCGTCTGGGGTGGTTAGACAGCTACCCGACCCTCATTTTACGGAGTCTACAGGGAATTTTTGCCTGGGCCTACGGGCTCGGAAACCCCACGTTAAATTCGGCCTTGTGCCATATCTGGCCACGTGGGGCGGTTCGCAAATATCCTGCAGTTGGGGATTCATTGTGGAATTCATTTGACTCACTTCTAGCAGTTGACTACTTCTACGCGCCGCTGGCAAATCTTATATGTGTTGTTCTTGTCCTAAGTATTATCATTCATTACCAAACTTCGTTTGATTATTTTATTCAGTAACCTTTCCTAGGTTACAACAATAAGTGGGTATGATCTCTAATTTGTATTTAGATACACTATATTTATTTTCAATTTTTCTAGTTGAATTGTTCACTTATACTGCACATGATCCATTATTGGGCATAATTAGGTTACAATAAAATATGTATTTTATATGACTACTACCTTATGAAACCTGAGCTGTAATAGAGTGATGAGACGTATCAGAGATTCGGGGGGGGGGGCGGTCCACAAGACCCTTGCACTGACCGGTAGGGTATCGGATGGTCCCCCTCTGCCTGTCATGCTTTCATGTCCTATAAGCGTTGAAGTTTGCTTACGGCCATGGCACGTTTAAACACTAGTTCTCAACCGATCACCAGAGTTAAGCAACATCGATCTTGGTCGGTATTAAGGTGGCTGATTTTTCGTAGCTTACACACCTAGTTATCATGTTATTCTCAGAATTCTTTTGTAAAACTACATTTCTGCTCTTTCAAGTTTCTTCTTCATCTGTGAGAAAATTGTCCTTCATTCATTGCCATATAAAGGGATCAATATTGCACAGCGTTTCAGCACTCTTTTTTTGTTTCTTACTAAATGTTCATGTGTCTTAATACTTTGTTTAGCTTTTAGAAAGCATCTTCCGCTATTTCAGCGTACCTTTGGAGTTCTGTTACATTTCCACTCGTCTGTTATGATACTAACCATATGCAAACGCGCCTAATTCGTAGTTCACACCTTGGGCTGTTTCTGTTGCTAACGATCATAAATTCTGTTTTATGGCCAATAATCTCTGTCTATATCTCTAAGATGAAGTATTATGATTATTTACATTATTTACATTATTCGGAATGTTATCCTCATCTTCACTGCCATATTCACAAAATTTCGGCGGTTGTACGCTCCGGCCATCCTCAGGTGATTTCAATTTCCAAATGAATTTCACCGGGGTAGATTTTAAGGCTCTCCCGTGCCATGCCTCTTCGTGATGTCTCAGTTATTTCCCTTCAACCCAACTCTCCAAGATTTTTGGTTCACCACTGCTTTAGCCTGGTATTGAACTCACAACTCTTTGGGTCTAGTCATTGGATCTCGCGTCTTTATCCACTGGACCATGTGCGAACCAAAAAAATGTTTCTCGATCACTACAATCTTAACCTGTTCAAGTCTAAATATAAACTGCCTTTTATGTAAACTTCTACCCCGGGCGGACCCTGGGCCTTGTACAGGGTGATCTTTACTGTAAAAGAAATGTGCGACTGTATATATTAGGTTGAGCCATAAATAGTTTTTGTTTTGGTCTCTTAACTTTATTATGAAGATTTTTTTTTAAAAGTGTAATTACAATTTATTTCATAATTTACCAATATTTGCAATTACTTGTCACTTACGAGGCAGGTCTTCGATAACTTTTGATTAAAATTCCACAGATTTTGAGGTGAGAATTTTTCGAAAAAATCTTGAACCTGGTTTTCATTAGAGAAAGTTATCCCATCAAAACGTTTTGCAGCAATCGAAAAACGTCGTTATTGACATTCATCAAATAAGCTCTGAGTTTAAGATGGAAACTTGGAATTCTTCGAATTATATTTCGTCGAAAATTTTACTCGTCAAAATTACAGTTTATAACTAAAGTTAAGAGATATGGATAAGAAAAGGACATGGCTTGAAAATTCATAGCAGAGGCGTAAATATTGTGAGAAATATTCGAATGGTGATGAATGCGTTTTGCAATGACATATTTCAGTTATGACTTAATCCAAGATTAGAATTTGCAGGAACTGTACAGAAACGTCCTTATTTGATTTCCAGTGTAGATTGTTACTGCCAATCTGATTAAGACAATTGTCAAGGGAACATAATCCACAGTTTTGGGATCATACTCTTTGCTACGACATTAACATGAAAGAGATCTCAGAGAGGGAAACAAGAAATTCGATCCCGGCTTGCTGTTCACTAAGTCGAAACAAAGTCGTGTATAAATTCTCAAATATTGAAAAGAATGAGAGATGAAACTAGCGTTTGTGAAAATAATGTTTTCAAAAGAGGTGTATAAATTTCCGTTGACCTTTAGGAACCGTCTTTTTGAAGAGTGACTGCCTACAACGAAAGAACATAAGAAATGTACCAAAGACTGACACAAGGACCACGAAGCAGAGACAATGGTAAGTTTATATATATATATATATATATATATATATATATATTTAGATAGATAGATAGATAGATAGATAGATAGATAGATAATATTAATGGTAAATATACATACATATGCAAAATATATAAATATATATATACATGCATACACATTCATATATATTTTGTATAAAAAATAATTCCAAGAGGATAGAATCCAGGTAGAACTCAATGTCCAGGACAGAGTAAGGATATAAAAAAAAGGTTTAAACGCTAATATTTGTGTTTAAGCCTTTTATTATATATATATATATATATATATATATATATATATATATATATATATATATATATATATATATATATATATATATATGTGTGTGTGTGTGTTTCATTAAAACGACAGACATGGTATTATGGTTAAGCTTTTTATTTAATTTTTTTTCTGTGTTCGAACTAGTGTTTTCTTTTTGGACACAGAGTGTGTAAATGTCCAAATGTTATAATTTCGAGCACTTTCGGCTATACTTTTAGCCATTATCAAGGATGATCTTATTTTCAGTTTAATTGATAATGTCTAAAAATATAGCCGAAAGCGCTCGGAATTATACAACATTTGGACAGTTTCTACACAGTCTCTATCCAAAAGGAAAGCTATTGTGCGAACACAAGAAAAATTAAATAAAAAGCTCAACCGTGGTACCTTGTCTATCGTTTTTAATGAAACATGTATAAATGAAGGATTGCTGCCAATATACACAATATCTATATATATATATATATATATATATATATGTGTGTGTGTGTGTGACAATTATCCTTATCTTTATATTGTTTTTATATGAAAGTGGCCAACGAGGTCTATGTCCAATAGAGACAGTCTGTTTCTTGGTTTCTTGCTGGAACACGATTTTCATAGCTAAAAGATTGTGTTCAAGCATGAATCAGACTGTTGTCACTTGTTATAGACATCGTTTTTCGCTTTTATATTTACACACGCTCTATCCCATAAAAAAATAGCATACTTTACAACTATCTTTTCATATATATATATATATATATATATATATATATATATATATATATATATATATATATATATATATATATATATATATATAGACATTTTTATGTTTAACGTTCTTTTTATAGATACAAGTATTTAAGTAAATGCTCTGTTTATAATAAACAGTATTAAATAACATTCATCGGCCTGAATGTCCGAGAAATTTTCATAGAGAGGTTAGACACGTCAGCGTAAATGACGGTTCCGTATAGGATGCAAGTTCGAATCCTGTCAAAGGACGAATATTTTCATGTCGATATATTAGAGTAAGGTATACTCCAACTATTTGAAACCAATCAGATGGACAAGAATGTCTACCTTTTTCAAGAAGATGGAGCGCCATGTCATACAAGCAAAGTAGAAAAGACCTGGAAGGAATCGCAAGTAATCATGTCACTGCTATGGGTAGCCCAAAATCCTGACATGAATCCAATAGATTACCTTTGGGAGCCCCTTGACCGAAGACTTCGAGAGCGTCCAACCAAAATCACGTCAATGGCAACCCTTAAAGAAACAGTACTAAAGGAGTGGAAAAATATGGATCAGACGATTGTTGAAAACTTGATCAAATCCATGAAAATACAAACACTGAAACTAGCAACGCCATACTAGTTCCAAATATTGTTTGTTTATGTTGAATAGGGATTACGTAATTAAATTTTAAAATTTATTTTTCCTGGCTAAAATCTCTTCTTAGGCCACTGTAGATTAACACGTTAAAATATTGGACACAGAAAATTGAGTAGAACACGGTAAGTACTTCGGTTGTCCTATGAAATATGAATTATCTATGAAGAAAAGGAATTCTTTTTTTTTCTAGTTTGAAATTTATCGGGAAATTTAAGAAAAAAGATAGAAATCAAAAGGATTGGATACACACCACTAAATTGAATTCACCGTTTAGCGCTATAATGACGATAAGATGTTAACTATCATTTAAAAAAAAATTTCTCTTTAAATAGAGGAGAAGCTGGAAAATTCACACGCTGACTATGAAGGGGTGATGCTAGAACTGTGAAATCTTACATGCATTAATTTTAACTCCTCTTATTAATAATTCCATTTTTTTCTTTCGAGTTAAACTGACATTTGAATGTTGAAAGAAGACTTCAAAAGTAACTGGTAGCGACTTCTCTTGGAAATGGACAAAATTTGGAATCGTTGTTTTATTAAGTACCTGCAAAAAATGGTTTAGCCCCCAAGAAAATCCATGATGACATGGTTGCTACATTAGGGAATGATGTTTCATGGTCGTTTCATTTGCAGGGAAGATGGTCTTAGTTTTTTGGGCATGCAAAATGCATTGTGTTTATTGACTTTATTCAAAAGGGCCAACACCGCCAATGGTGGATACAGTGTCAACTTGCTCAAACACCCAGGAAAACTGACGAAAGAGGTCTTGGTTCCTCAAACAATGCTTCTGCTCAGTGGGTGCCACGTCTACTGACTCCTGATCAAAAGCGCACCAGGTTGATCACATTACGGGACATTGTTGGGGGCAAATCCAGTTAGTTTCCGTGAATGTTTTCTAACCCAGGGTAAGTGTTGGGTTCATTACTTTGAGTCAGTGACAGGTATTAGGAGTAAATGTAAGTTTTTTCCTTTCTTTTACAGCTGAGCAAAACACTCTATGTGCAATGAGTTTGATCCTTACTAAGTGCAACGTATTTAACGTACCAGGACAGTAAATAACATTCTTATCGCATTTGTTGCTTACTTGATTGAATAGCTGCGTTTTTCCATATCAATGGTTAGTGTTGACGATCTGTTAAAAAATAGAATTTAAAATATTAAATTTCAACACAAGTCGTTACTTTAGATTTTATATTTTGACGTTAGTCAATTTTTCTACTTTTACATTTTTTCTTATGTCTCGCTAAAATGAGCTTCATCAGTCCTAGCATATTTCTATAATGGGAGATAATTTAAACTTTTAATGCTTTCTCCAACATTGCGTCTGGCAGAGGATAGCAAAAAAAAAAAATATTTTGTTTATAGTTAATTTGTTCAAACGTTTTTCAATAAATAATTGTCGTTCTAAAAAAAATATTGGTCTCATTTGGTTTCGTTTCGTTTACGGCATATCAGCCTCAATGGGTTATTTAATGCCGACAAGATTTTTATTGCTGGTAATACTTTTTTCCAAAATGTATTGCTGCTAACTTTTTTTCCAAAAATCTATTGCTGTTAATATTTTTTCTTCAAAAATGTATTTCTGGTATTGTATTGCTGATAATAATTTTTTACAAAAATATATTGCTGGTATAAAAACCTATTTTTACGCTTTCATAATGTTTTGACCTCGGTTTGAAGGTCAGCTATTTGCCCACAACTGGGACCCTAACAGGTGCTACCACCCCGGATCAGTGTGGAACTGAGAACGCCAGCAATTAAGAGGTGGTTCCACGCTCCTCAAAACCTTTTGTTGGATGTAGTTTATCGTCTTACCCAGGACGCGGATGTAGTTTATCGTCTTACCCAGGACGCTGATGTAGTTTATCGTCTTACCCAGGACGCGGATGTAGTTTATCGTCTTACCCTGGACGCGGATGTAGTTTATCGTCTTACCCAGGACGCGGATGTAGTTTATCGTCTTATCCTGGACGTGGATGTAGTTTATCGTCATACCCAGGACGGAATAATTTATATACGTTGCCTCTATTTCACAGAAAGAAAATGACAGCTTTATTTTATTTCATCTTATATACTAAATGCTTGCAGTTGAAGAGGACTGGCTTAACTTTTACATTTATTTATGCTAACGAGGTTTACTTAATGTGCTGTCATCAAAAGCGTGTTTTGGATGTGCACACCTACTTCAATAATCACCGACTTAGAATGACAAATCGTAAAACAGAGGTCGAATTCTGGTCGAGTTCATTACACTCACTTTCCCATGAAGAAGAATAATAACCCCATCTCTGTGCCCCATCTATGGATTAAATAGCAATGCAAGCTCGTTGGTTACCAGTATAGGAAGACAACACTATATTTAAATCCAATCCCTGGTAAGACACACATTTAAACTATAACCAATGTATATTCAACAGTGCGGGCGTTGAAGAAACACAAATGGGCGCGAGTAGATGGCTATCACATTGGTTTGTAGTGTGTCTTCAAGTTGAAACAATTCCGTTGGGCGCGAAATGTCTGGAAAGGTTCTTTGTCCATATTTGGTGAGTTTTCTGGAAGTAAGAGACATTTTTAACAACACACGCATTTTGATTAAGCTGAAATAGTTGAATATGATATTGACACGAGAAACACAAGTGTGTGTTGTGAAATATTCGTGTAGGTGTGGGCGTGGATGTGTGTGTCTCTATGGTAAGTGGTAAGGACATTGTATAAGAGAGGAATCAGTATTTGGTAAAAACCATTGTCGTCCTCAACAGGAAAACGTGTCCGTAATTTCGGGCTTGACCTCGAATGAAATGCTTACACAACCCGCCCTATCCAAGAGAAATTTATTAGGAAATACTTTGATCTATTGATGATACCCAATAATACCCCCCCCATATATATATATATATATATATATATATATATGATAAAAATATTGTTTAAAGGTACTCTATATTTATGGGTTAAAGTGCTACCTATCAGAGATAGAGCGTATGTAAATATGAAAGTGGACATTGAAGTCAACACCCAGAGGCGACAGCTTGTTTCGTGCTTAACCTCACTCTTTAAGCTATATATATATATATATATATATATATATATATATATATACTGCTTTTTAATCATTTCATCCTAAAAAAGGCAATAAAGCCACAAAGACGCAAGGGGATACTGACTGTGACAGAATATGAGAAAAAAAAGCATTAGTGATGTTTACATAGGCATGAAGAAGACACTCTGAAATATTTTTCATTTAAATTTAAAAATAAGCTAATATGTGTTTTGGGTATATAGTATAGTCGATTTCATTCACCTTCTTTTATTTTTTGTTGTTTATGTTTTTATCAATTTTGTTATGGAATATCCCATATTGGGAGATATATATATATATATATATATATATATATATATATATATATATATATATTATGTCATGTTACATTAGAACATGCACATACCCACTACCAAACTGTACATCTTGTTTCACCGTTAAATTTTTTTTTTAACATTTCATCAGGTGGGAAATCACGATGATATTAAAATATTTTATTCCGAAATGCAGTTAATGAAACACATTTTCCACTTCAAAATTTCCCATATAAGGTAAAATGAATTTAATTTTTTAACGTTAAAACAAGATGTACACTTTTGTAGTGGGTATGTGCATCTTCTAATGTAATACTGCATAATAAATAAATATTTATTGTTCTATTTTTGTATTGAGCCCATGTTTTGAATTAATGTTTTGAATGCTGAAATCTTACTCTTCGTGCCAAATCTTTTAGATATAAATAGAAATAATCAGCTTTTAAAAAGTGTCTGCCTTGTATGTACACGAAAAAAAAAGCCTCGCATCATACAAAATGGTGGAGCTTTTCTAAAAGAATCTCCTTTCAGGTGTACACAGTTCCACCACTACTATAAGTTTCATGTCTTTAAGCAATCGTCAGGCCGTATATATATATATATATATATATATATATATATATATATATATATTACGAGGATGCATTTCTATAATAAGCGATTCCACTGAGTCCTACTTGTTATTACCAAAAAGTTTTCATTCATGAAGTAGTTGTAAAATAGAGAAATTAGAAATAGAATGTTTGGAAGATTCTAGATCATTCTCGAGAAAAATCTAGATGATTCGAGAAACATCTAGAAATATGCAAATTAGGTGTTAGCCCCATTTTTGGAAAAGGGTTGTCAGTTGATGAATGGGAATTTCTGCTGTTATCAACTCCGGCTTTTGATTCGAGGACTATTATATCCAGCCGAAAGAATCTCTATAAAAAGTTGCCGACCAACCAAAACCCAAAAGAGAATTTCATGAAACAAATTTGGTAAATAGAATATTGACTAATTTTCATTGACCAAACTAAAAAAATGAATATTTATTTACACACCTTTGTGGATTTCCAAATATAGCATTTAGATTACTTCACTAGCCCTAAAGTGATAAAGATATTTGATTCCCTTTCCTTCTCCCTCGTAACACTTGCCAGTAACTTCTGTTTATCCTGTATGTATTTTATGTTCTGTTTTAGTAAATTAAATATTTGTTTGTGATTTAGCTCTGTGTTGTGGTAAATCATTTTTTTTCCTTGGTTACAATTATCAACACGTAACAATATATATATATATATATATATATATATATATATATATATATATATATATATATATATATATATAACGACAGGGGTAGAATCTCTGACTGACGCCAATTCAGCTGGGTTTCGATCCTAGCTAGAGGCAACCAGACGTCTAGCCACACTGATTAGTGGTGATACAGCGAAAAAGTCTGTCTGTGGATGACAATATATGCTCCTGAAAAAATGTATTTCGGTTGAGCTCTCTGGGAGGAAGTGTGAGTTTTTAAACAGTGACTATTACGGCAAATAATGCAAGATTATTGGTAAAACGAATCGATTTCTCTCAGTCGCTGTCTGTTGATCCCAAATTAAATACGCTTAAATTCACTTTCGTCCCTGCCCACGGCTTAGGGGTAGAATCTCCGACTTTCGCCAATTCAGCCGGGTTTCGATCCTAGCTAAAGGCAACTAGACGCCTAGTCACACTGATGAGCCGTGGATGACACAACACATATATATATATATATATATATATATATATATGGGAGGCACGGTGGAGTAATGGATAGC
Organism: Acanthosepion pharaonis; assembly: GCA_903632075.3. Classification (NCBI taxonomy): domain Eukaryota; kingdom Metazoa; phylum Mollusca; class Cephalopoda; order Sepiida; family Sepiidae; genus Acanthosepion; species Acanthosepion pharaonis. The sequence goes on along the minus strand of CAHIKZ030005502.1, from coordinate 1,348,877 downwards.
GGCTTGGATTGAGGATTCGCAAAATTCCAGTCGAATCCATTACATTAACTTACGTGCTAATACCCTTGGAAAATGTATGAATCCTCTTCCTCTCCCTCCAGCTATGGGTAAAATAGCAAGACAGACTGGGTTCTATAGCCTTGGATAGCAACTGGTCTAGGAGAAGGACAACTCTGAATTCAAAACCTGCAGAGGGTCGTTTGGGAACCTTGTGGCATTCGGTGCACCAGGTCTCTGTATTCGTCCCTTCGAAAAGTGTGGATGGTCCTGCACGAAACCTTCACCACTATAATCAAATCTCATGTGCTGTTGTTGGGCTGTCGGTTTCCTGGGAACTGATCTGCTTGACCCTCATACGTCGAACTCGACGGGAGATTCGACTATATATATATATATATATATATATATGAAGCTATGTCGATGCTGCTGGAAAGAAAGAGGTGTTGAAAATTACTCAGACGAAGCAAGCAGATAACATTCGTCCAATTTGTTAGTAAGATTTTGTAAAGTGTGTCAGAGACCTTTCAGCACAGACAGACATTATATATATATATATATATATATATATATATATATATATATATATATATGTAGAAATCAGGTCAGGGTTACTCCATCGTTATCGATGATGATGTCTCCATTCATTGACTTGAATTTTGGCACTGGAACCTTTGAGTTTGTCACTGTCGTTGCGCTGATGATTTTTCCTATATATATATATACGTATGTATATACATGCGAGGAAATATTCAGCGGAAAAATACATAATATGACATGTACAGTAGCGTCCAAAACTAAGGGACAAAATTTTAAAACCTAATATTTGTTAGAAATAACAACTGTGAAAAGCTGAAATTTTGACAACTGGTAGTCGTTATCACCCATAATAACATAATAAAATTTGAATCATTTGCAAAGGATAGAAAAAGAATTATAACAATTATTTATTTATTTTCAAAATAGGATCATCCAAAAGTAAGGGACAAAATTGAGAAAAACAATGTAAACAGTATGCTATATTCCAATTTTTGATTTCCTCTAAAGAATAAGTCTTACTTAGTCATTTGTAAACGTTGCATCAGCCGGCACCATGGCGAAACGCCAAAAACTTGATTACTCTGTGAGACAAGCTATTGTGAAGCTACACAAGGAAAAGCACACCATTAGAGAGATTTCAGAGAAAGTGAAACGTTCTAAGAGTGTTGTAGGCAGTGTTGTTAAATCCTACAATGATACTGGCAAAATAGTTAGTGCTTTTAAAACCGGCAGACCCCGCAAAACTTCGGCAAGAGAAGATCGAATAATGCAGCGTATGTCATTAAAGGACCGTTTTAAGTCTTGCACAGAAATTAAAAGAGTTATGAATAGTACCTCATGTGTTAATGTGTCAAGACAGACTGTATGTAGACGACTGCAAGAAATAGGGCTGTTGAATCGAACCCCAGGGAAGAAACCACTTGTTAGTTCGAAGAATAAGAAGAAGAGATTAGAGTTTGCAAACAGGTATGTAATTTGGACATATGAAAATTGGGAAAAAGTATTTTTCAGTGATGAAAGCAAGTTTAATTTATTTGGAAATGATGGAAAAAACAATGTAAAGAGACGTATTGGTGAAAGATTAAGTGCAAAGTGTACTAAGAAAACTGGCAAGTTTGGGGGCGGAAGCGTCATGGTATTTGGAATGTTTTCTAGCCAAGGTACAACGCCTCTTGTCCGGTTACAAACTCGTGTAAACGCGCAGATCTATAAAAACATTGTTCAAGATCATGTTGTGCCAATCATACAAAATTCAGGTTTCGATATGGCTACCTTTATGCAAGATAATACCCCATGTCACAAGGCAAAGGTGGTAATGAGTTACCTTAGCGAGCAAGATTTGGAAATTATGGATTGGCCACCGCAAAGTCCTGACTTAAATCCAATAGAAAATCTTTGGAAGACCTTAGGAGTGAAAGTTATGGAAAGAAATCCCACTAACACGGAGGATTTGTGGGTGAAGCTTCAAGAAGAATGGTCTAAAATTAGTATCGAGGATTGTCAAGAACTGATTCGTTCTTGTAGTCGAAGATGTGCAGCTGTCATTGAGAGCAAGGGCTCATTTACTAAATATTGATTGTACATGTATTTTTATTGTTTTTTTTTTTGCCGTTTACATTGTTTTTCTCAATTTTGTCCCTTGCTTTTGGACGTTCCAAATTTGAAAATAAATAAATAATTGTTATAATTCTTTTTCTATCCTTTGCAAATGATTCAAATTTTAGTATGTTATTATGGGTGATAACGACTACCAGTTGTCAAAATTTCAGCTTTTCACAGTTGTTATTTCTAACAAATATTAGGTTTTAAAATTTTGTCCCTTAGTTTTGGACGCTACTGTATATATTCACGAGACATTCACGAGACATTTCCGCCACACTTCCAATCTTTAAATTTCAACATTTCAACATACAAATACGTATGTATAGACACAACACCACCTGTATACATACATATTTCATAGCCGAAACTTCCCACATACGTTTATATATGTATGAGTCCCGACGGACGACCAAGTATGTATATGTGGCTGCATACATCGATGTTTGCGTTAGTACGATGACATAAGCGACGAAATTTCCCCCACCACTTCCACAATAACACCAATACACGCAATCTACATGAACCCACATTTTTTTAAAACATTAATCAGTTTGTCGTACGATCGCTAAAGCGTGAAACCCAGGTCACAAACTCACATCTATCCAACCAAATATGTTAGCTCTATCTCTGATATTGAGCGCTTTCTAATAAGTACCATTATATAATATATAAATAATTATACATATATATATTTATTTATTTTATATTTATATACTCACACACACACACACAAATATATATATATATATATATATATATATATATATATATATATATATATATATATATATATATAAAAAAGTGTGTATGTATGTGTGTGTGGTCGGGGAAGGTTGGAATTACACAAACATTTCACGAATAGTCTGGCCTACATACGACTTTGTTAATTCCAAGGCTATAATAAACTCATAATAAATCAAACCTTATCATTTACAATTACGTATAATATGAATCATTTCGCATATATACGCCAGGTAGTGAAAAGTTCACAGTTCAACCAAGCAAGTATCCCTTCCAAAACAAATGTCTGATGTTTGCCCAAATTTGCACCGAGAACGTTTCAGCAGTCTTTTACTACATATAAAAATGCCGCCATTTCTTTAGCGTCTAAAAATGGCTTAATGACTAATGCAGTTAGTATGGATGAGTATTACTATTGACTTGCGAATTCGATTCCAATATACGTGTCCCGTACAAGCACTAAAATCTTTTTATGTCTTTAATGAAACAATTTCGCCCCGGCTTCTGCTTTTAATCAACAAGCTGAGATTTGTTGGTTGGTTGATTTCTTTAGCGGCATATCAACATCACTATGGGTTATTTAATACGGAAATCTAAATATGTTGTACCTAATTTTAATTTTATTTTATTTTGGAGATAATAATGGTTTTATTAATAAAAGGCCAACTAATTAACCCATAGCTGAGGAGAGGAGAGGTGGATTCATACAGTTCCCAAGGGTATTTGCGCGTAAGTAAAAATAAGTGGGATTGGAACTCTGACCCCCGATTAACAATCCGGAGCCGTTATCTATCACATTACCCGAACATCAAAACTTACAGACCTGGTAATCCCCAACGGTCACCCATTTAACCTCGACGTTGCTCAACTTCGGTGATTGTACAAGAAGCTATACCCGGATGGGTGACTGCTTGGGAAAATCAGGTGTTATAAGAATGGATGTGCGAGTGGTATAATGGATAATGGTTTGGGATGATTAATCAAAGACCTCAGTTCCAATTCTCCGTTGGGTTCGTTGTATACGTACCTTTGGGAAAGATATAAATCGACCTCTTTCCCCGCAACTATCGATTAATTAGTATCACTAAACCATTGTTACTTTCCTTACAAAAATCTATCGTAATTTCTCAAAAATAATACGCATTTATTTTACTGTAAATTAAAGGTTATGTCAGGGGTGCGTATTATAAATAGGTTTAAGCAAAAATATTTTTTTTGTTATTGATTTATAATAATAAATGTTCTAATATAAGATATTATCCCAATTTTCATTTTAAATCCAACAAAAATAATTGTAACATTTTTTGTCAATAAATTTATGTTTATCAGTAACAGCATTTTTGATTTGACGAAAAAATTGAAAAGAAATCTATAGAAACGCCAATTTCGAAGAAAAGAGGATATAAAGTTGACAATTTATTGAAATTTTAATTTTCATCATTATCATCACCAATTTCTCTTATAGAATCAATATCTAAATTGTCATTAAACAAATTATCATTCACTTCGTCCTGTTCAAAATTATCTTCGGCTTCTTCATTCTCTTGCCGAAGGATGTCATCTTCAGAGCCATCCATGGCTGTCGTAAGACAATACTTCTTGAAATCTCTCTTTATAAAATCCTCACTGACGGAATCCCAAGATTCTTGAATCCATTTTACAAATTCTAACTCATGGTAATTTTCAACATTATTTTGGCCGCTTAGTTTCGACTTTATTCTTAATGTCAAGGTCGACAAAATGTCTTCGAAATTATTTTCTTGTTTTTTTTTTTTTTTTCACAAAATTTATAGATGCGTATTATACATAGGGATATATATTTCATAAGTTTTGGATCATTTGTTGGGGTACGTATTCTTTATGGGTGCGTATTATTTTCGAGAAATTACGGTATTTACAATCTGAAAATATTTTCCGGCTTTGAATAATCTGAAAATGGCTGATACGAATAGAAAAGATATATTTTCCCTGTTCCTTTGCCATGAACTGAAATTTAAAAATAAAGATTATACTCGGGCAGCCAGGAATTTGTAATAGATAACGGTTTGGAACGAGAAATCAGAGATCCGAGTTCGAATTCCCAAAGAGTTTCTTACATTCACTAACGAGACAATACCCTTGAGAAGGGTATGAATCCATCTCTTCCCCTCCAGTTATGCGTTGAATAGCAGAACAGGCTGGGTCCTTGGTTGGAAACTAGTCTATTGCAGAAAGCAACGTCGTCCTACTGCGGAAAAACCACATATTTTGTCATGGGTTGAAAGAGACATGATCGCTCAAGCGTGTAGCAGGTATGGCAATTAACGAACCGAGAATTCATTATTATTATTATTATTATTATTATTATTATTAACTGTGAAACGATTTATAAATCATTAAACATCTGGTTTAGGGTTTCAGGGTGAATTGGGATCACAGACTGGCAGATTCAAATTGCTTGAATATTGATTTTTCTACAAGCTACAATTCTAGAATGTGAGACTTGGGCTTCTCAAACGTTTTAAACCAGGGATCGGCAACCCTTGGCCTCCGAGCCACATCCAACCCGCAAATGATCTTTGTCCGGCCCCTCAACTTAACACATGGACACTAATTATCTAATTAATTCGTGGAGTAAGTGGAAGAAAAAATATCAGTTGGATTTAATTGACTTATTGACGAATTTTTAGAATCAAAATTTCATCCCGAATCCACTGTTGACTTCTACAAGAAATCTATTTTGCTAAGCGGAAAATAGAAAATCCTTTTGAATAATGCGAAAATGATGGTATCATTATTTGGAAGTACGTATGCTTGTGAACAACACTTTTTTTAAAAAATGAAATATACTAAAAGTCGTTTAAGAACAAAGTTGGTTGATGACCACCTGCATCATGTTTTGCTCCTGTCATCGACAAATATTTCACCTGATGTGGAGAAGTTATCGAACAATAAGAACTGTAAATAATTTGCCATTTCTAACTGTATTTTATTTGTAGTAAGGCATTTGCATGTTTTGTTGATTGTGTTAATTGTTATTCCTGCAGTAAAATAAGCTTTTTTAAAATAATATAACATTAACTACTTTGTTTTCTTTTTCTTTTTTCTTTAAAACTCCAGACCTAGGTAGTCTTCTGATCGGAGTGGTGTAAGGTCGAGACAAATCATTATAAGATATTTGATATCATAGCCCTCCTCAGGGAGGATGCATAGCTTTCTGGCCCGCTCTAACCAAAAGGTTGCCGACCCCTGGTTTAGAACAGCAGAATGGAAGCCTCTCCCCCACCATGTCGTTAGTCTATCGCTACTCTATCGCTTTTTCAATGGCAGATGAGTTGCATTCTTTAGTTCCGCCAGTTTAGACATTTACAGCAAGGATATATGCCATTTCCACAGAGCTGAATCGCCAGACACTGAGAGAGACAGACACAGAGAGAGACAGAGAGAGAGAGAGAGAGAAAGAAAGAAAGAAAGAAAGAAAGAGAGAGAGAGAAAGCTGAAACACCTTCATTTAAACCGTATTCCAAAAGTAGGAAGCAAGTTCCATCCAGAGAGCCTTTTCCCAAGAACTGCCATTCTGTGGAAATGACTCCCTCACGGATATTTTCCTTGAACACAACAATCTTGAAATCAAGACTCAATCGTTAACTATCCTCTTAATCTTCACTTTCTACTACCTCCTTTTCACCTATATCACACACCTCATTCATCATGACCATTTAACTCTCTACTTTGAGTTACCCTCGAGCCTTTTATTCGTCAAATTTTAATATGAAAAGTAATTTATTTTAGAAGAAAGGACAGACCATCTATTGTAAGAAGACAATGTATGGTTGCTGATAAGAGAAAAAAGCCCAATATGGGAAATATGAATTGGAGATGCCAAAATAAAACAGGTACAGATATATAAATATCTGGGGAATGTTTTAAGAGACGACGGAAATTGTGACACCGAAATCCGAAATCGGATCAGAATAGAAAAATATGCCTTCTAAAAACTCAACATAGGATTATGAAAGAGGAAGATTTTATTAGAAACAAAGGTGTCAAAGTCATATCAATCTTCGTGTATGAATACAATCTTATTAAGGATGGACAATCTTCTCAAAGTTTATCAGTCAGATCAATCTTCCTGTAAGAAGAGAATCTTCTCAAAGATGGACAATCTTCTCAAAGCTTATCAGTTACTTCAATCTTCGTGTTAGAAGAGAATCTTCTCAAAGATGGACAATCTTCTCAAAGCTTATCAGTTACTTCAATCTTCGTGTTAGAAGAGAATCTTCTCAAAGATGGACAATCTTCTCAAAGCTTATCAGTTACTTCAATCTTCGTGTTAGAAGAGAATCTTCTCAAAGATGGACAATCTTCTCAAAGCTTATCAGTTACTTCAATCTTCGTGTAAGAAGAGAATCTTCTCAAAGATGGACAATCTTCTCAAAGATGAAGAGAAGACTTGAGGCAACAGAATGCGGTTCTACAGATGGATGCTGAGAATACCATGGAGAGGGCGTGTTAGGAGGGATTAAGCTTTAAGAAAAGATGAAACAAATAGGACACTTATCCCAAAAATTGTTAATCGTGTAACATCAAAATTGTCTAATTGTTAGATTAAGCTTCAACCGTTGTATCTTAGAAATGATTAAAAATATCTTACTGGAATTCTTTGATGTTTTTATAACACTATTGGACGCTACTTTCGGCAATAAGAATGTATAATTACTCTTCAAGCTTAACAGAAGAATCGTGATGAAATCGATCATAAATGAAAATGACATGTTCATCATTAATTAATCATAGCTAAGGATCGGAAGCTCATTTAAGATTGAAATAAAGTTCATAACCTAATCTTCTAACTTTCTGTCCTGGAGTAACAAGCTACCTTACACGTTTCACGTACGATTTCATTTTCAAGTCTTTTTTGATGGTCTTTTTTTCACTGCTCATTGGACTGTCATAGCTGAAACTCCTTTGTCACTTGTCAAATGTGTTATGAATTGAGTTGGATCTTTTCTAATTGATCTCTTTAGCTCTAATTTGAAATGATGATCCCTCTTCCTGTTGTAACCTGATCCAGTTTTCCTCTCTACTGTTCCCTCTTTTTAAAACTTATTCACCGTTCTCTTGATGGTTCTTGTATTCAAGAACCATTTGGAGATGGAAACCAAAGTATGAATGTTGGTACAATTACTGAAGACATGAATGATCTTTTTCCTCTCACCATTGCTCATTTGGGAAGACACAGTGAGTCTGACCTAAAACGATTCTAACCTGTTCTCTTTTTAGCTGAACAACTCAAAAGGGTTTTCAGTGATTATTACGAAAAATGGTGTCAAGATGGTCTTATTAGAAACCTGGAAAACAAACTCATTTTAATAGATTTTTAGATATTAAACATTTTGTGGGATGGACAATTATGCTGTTATACGATTTGGACAATTTTGCTGTTACACTCGGTACTCCGAATCAGAATTTTGTTTGATGGTATATCAATTCCTTATGGATCATTCAATGCCAACATTTTATTTGCTTGTGAGCTTTTTTCAAAAATGTATTGCTGATAATTTTTTCTAATGTATTTTAGGTTTTCATGTTTTGACTCCAGTTTCAAGGTTCACTATTTACCCCTAACCGTGACCCTAACCGGTGCTACCACCTTGGATCAGGGTGCACCTGGGCTGGACAGCAATTAAGAGATGGTTTCACGCTCCTCAATACCTACTCCCGATCAGAAGCTCGATGGAGTTTATCGTTATACCCAGAAATGCTGAACCAGAAAGAGACAGCTGACATTAGTGGGACATATAATGGGGAAAGAAGGTTTGGAAAATCTGACACTCACATGATATATTGAAAGTAAAAGAGATAGAGTGAGGTAGCGGATCACCTACCAGGCGAATGGATGGTAAGAAGCGACATAGGAAAGAAGGTTTGGAAAATCTGACACTCACATGATATATCGAAAATTGCTAAACGTTAGAAAGGATGGGAAGTTGTGTAAAGCCATGATCGTCGACATCCTGAAGAGACACGGCACATGGAAGAAGAGGAAGGATGTTCTGAGAAATCAAACATCTGGTCCTTTTTTAGATCACAAGGGAATGGGCACGCAACACAATAACCATTAAAGATAGCCAAATACTGTCCTATCTGTTTCATACTGTTTATACAGCAAGTGTTAGAAGCCGGCTTTCTAGATGAATGAATGCGTGTCATAGTAATTATCGTAATAACGATATCACTGGCCGTTTGTATGGGAGGGAGCCAGAGCGCCTCGTGAATGAATAGTTGACAAGTTGGTCTGTTATGAATGAGTGAGTGGCTGACTTGTCGTCTCTCCGCCTACATAACTCGTTCTGCAACTTGTAATAACGTTAACTCGACTGGTCGAAGTAAGGAGGACCGAAAACGCTTTCAATTCGTCCACCTTCCTTCTCTTTTTCTCATAGCCTTTCTTTCTCTCGCTTTCAACCGCTCTCTTATTTTTAACTGTAATTTTGTCTCTCTTTCCTTCCTTCTTTCTTTCTTTCTTTCTTTCTTTCTTTCTTTCTTTCTTTCTTTCTTTAAACTTTTACGTTTCAAACTTATCCTCTCTCTCTCGCTTTTACTCTCTTTCACTCTTTCGTGCGCGCGCACACACACACACACACACACACACACACACACACACACACACACACACACACACACACACACACACACACACACACACACACATTGACATTTACGCAAAAGGCGCGTCAGCCTTGTTCTCCTCCTCCCACCACCACCTTTCCTTAAATAATCACTGCGTGGATTGTAGGTTAAGAAAACACGGGAGATGGGAATTTGTTTCCTGGATGTACATCCCGATCTACTTCTATGCGCCCTGTCCCTTCAGGACGTTGTCTTTATGGTTCTCCACAACGTCCTATAATTTGTAACGGTTAGCAATTTTTGACTGTTTCCCTTTTTAATTACTATTATTTTTTTTTAAAGTTGTTAGAGGTTATTTATGTTTTATTTTTTAGAGCTATGAAAGCATGAAATGGTGGAACTAAAGAATATAGCTCATCTGAGAATTTGCCACGAAAAATAGATGTTAGCTTCGTTTCGACTGTGGGATAGAGGTTGCAATGTTGAAAATAATTCATCACCCACTAGGCCGCCTAAACGCTTTCGAACTCTGTGAAGTGACGACTGAGCAACACCAGCTCAGATATGGAATCAATACTCCATACTAGGTCTGATCTGACTTTTATAAAGATAGAGCATGGCAGAAGGAATCAGATACTTCCTGTTGCGTTACAAGGAACCGATCATTTTTTTTTCAGAATCCTTTTCTTCAAGGGGTTACTGAATGTTAGAGAATATGAGAAGAAAATACGTTATTATGTTGTGATAACAATAAAAGAGCAAGAATTAAGAAGACAACAGACAACGCTTGACATTGCATTTAAATTTTTGAAGATCAAAGTTGACTGGGAAGCAAGAAACTGGCAGAGACTTCCACAAGCGAGAAGTGCAAAGAGAAGAAACTGCCAACAAAGAACTTACGTTTACATCTAGCCAATTTAACTGTAAAACGATAAAAATTTGCCACCAATCTACCACTACGCTTAAATTCACAAAGTCTAGGTACCAAAGAAGAAAGTAATATTTATTTTGTTATAATAAGGCCGAAAGGAGTCTTCTATCTGTTTTATCTTAAAATTAGGAGCAACAATTACTGGCCCAAGCATACTACAATATTCCTTACAAGAAAAAAAACGACATTCTTACTTACCATTCTTATAACAGTCACCGTAATACCTCAAGTCTCTATGTTGGCCTGCCCCTTTTGCAAACAACCATGCATTACGTCTTCTTGCAATTGATGTTTAGTCCTTTCTTCTCACTTTCCTTCGCTACCTTCTGTAGGAGTTCTCATAGTTTTCTTTCTGAGTCTGCTATCAACACCGCGTCATCTGCATATATGTAGTCCTAACTAGACAGTGGAAAGTAATATTTATTTTGAGTAATACAAAAATGTGGCACAAGGTCAAAAAGGGGGGTTTTGGGGAAGGCTTGTTTTTAATCTGTCTTATCTTAAACTTAGCTAACCGCGATTACTGACCCAAATATACTACAGTATTCTTTACGCCAAAACAACATATTCTTACGACAGTCACCATAATACCGCGAAGTCTCTATGTGGTCCTAACTAGTTCTCATATGTACAATTTGTCTGTGGGGAATAAAAATAAGAACATTTAAAAATAAAGCCCCAATGAAGATTTACAATGAAGACAATTTATATACCAAAGAGGGAAGTTCATCAGAACAATTAGCATGAAAGTATTTATAGAAAAGGCACAGGGAAGCTAGGTTACGACGGTGGCAAAGTGACTGAATTTAGGATGCCAGGTCAGGACCAATAACATTGCAGATTCTTCTTGGGATTTTATCAAGAATCTCTAAATATATGGAAGGAGCACAAGACCATATATGACAGCAGTATTCAAAGCAGTGTAAAAAAGCAATCTAATGTTCACCTACAATAACATGTCCAGGCACGTTATACTCATGTTAATAAGATAACAAACAATTCATACTTAGAAATTTGCATATTATCATGACTATTATTACAGATGTTTCATTGGCCCAATAGATTTTTATAACCTTTTTTTTTTTTTTAGATTCAAGCAGCTTAAAGGGGCGTGCCTTCTGTTAAACGGCCCCTATGAAAATGCAACAAATTATTTTCCAATCCTCAATGTCCATAGACACTACTGATAAAAACGTACTCCTAAACAATCTTGTCTTCTTAATAAAATAGAGGTGTGTAATCATATTATGTAGCTGGCTCTATGCCTTTACGTATTGTAGTATCTACATCGTTGGGAGTCTATCTGACCGAAACAATGTATTACCAGTTAGACTACAAAAGCTAAATAGTATTAGGTTGGTGCAAAAATAATGACGTAATAAAAACGACATTCTTACGTCATTATTTTTGCGCCAACCTAATAGATGCTATTAAAATTTAGATATAAACTTACACTTTTTATTAGATTTCTTCTCTATCATACTGTTTGTTCATTAGAATAAGTAATAGTCTTATGTTGTCAAAATTTCAACAAATGTTGTTTTCCCCACATCATATTTTTGTTACCTGTTTCCAACCACTAGTCAGTCAGTTATGTGCCATGAGTGATACACATTTAGACGATCAAGTATCTTTAAATACATGACTGATGAGGAATTTTTTTCCAGCGGTAGGTTGCCATTTCTTTCTGCGATAGACCAGTTGCCATCCAAGGCTACAGAACCCGGTCTGTCCTGCTATTTATCCATACTTGGGGGAGAAGAGGATTCATACCTTTCCAAGGATATTAGCACGTAAGTGAATGTAATGGATTCGACTGGAATTCGAACTCGTCTCTCCGATTCCTCAATCCGAGCCGTTATCCATTACTCCATGGTGCCTCCTGTAATAGTATTAGGCCTCATTGCCCATTTTCGACAACTTTTTCTTTTGTTTTTGTTCCCTTTTATCATAATTTTCAAGTTGTTTTTTATATTCTGCGATATAGCAGGATACGGCAATAAAAAAAAACCCAGATCTAAGCATATAACTGTTTTTATACTTCGAATGTTATTGTTACATTATTCTGTGTTTGAAACAGCATTTCTTTCGTTTACCGGAATGCACACTTGAGAAAACTTATTTAAAGAAATGTGTCCTCTAACAGGATTCGAACCTCCGTCCCCATTTGCAGAAAAAAACCGCAGTCTGGTCCAGCGTTCTTTTCTCGAAAGCCATAACTGCTATTTCATATCCGAAATGTAAACAAAGCAATTTCTAAAGAATTAATGGATTTTATATTTCGAGAAAATCTGAGCGAGTGAGTGAGTTTTGAAGGCAACTAGGAGCTTGCTTGACTGTGAAGATCTTCGTGGCCGAGCGGTTAAAGAAGGTATGGCAACCGAAACATGTATCTATGCATGCAGAGAGATATAGACAGACAGGCCGACACAGACAGGTCGACAGACAGAAGCGAGAGACAGAGACAGAGAACGAGAGAGCCAGACAAGCATAAACAGAGACAAAGAGAGATAGAGAAAGATATAAAGACAGAGAGGCAGAGAGAGAGAGAGAGAGAGAGACAGATAAACAGAGAGTGAGAGACAGGTAGACAGACAGAGACAGAAAGAGTGAGAGAACGAAAGCGAGAGAGGCAAAGACAGACAGACTCAGAGAGAAAGAGACAGACAGACAGAGACAAACAGAAAGAGAGATACAGAAAGAAAATGAGACAGACAGAAAGAGACGCAGAGAGAGAGAGAGAGAGAGAGAGACAGAAAGACAGACAGGGACAGACAGAGATAGAGACAGAAAAAGGGACGGAAAGAGAATGAAAAAGCGACAGACAGACAGAGATGTTGACATGTATAAAGAAATATATGTATCTATGTATGCAGAGAGAGAGAGAGAGGGGGGGGGCAGACAGGCACACAGAGATAGAATAGAGAGAAAGACAGACAGGCCAACAGATAGATAGGGAAGAGAGAGAGAGAGACAGACAGACATAAACAGAGACAAAAAGAGGTAGAAAAAGAGAGAAACAGTGAGAGATAAACAAAGAGAGACAGACAGACAGACAAATACAGAGAGACTCAGAGAGAGAGAGAGAGAGAGAAAGTGGATTTATTATTTTTATTACCAGGATTTATTATTGATGGCCACAACCTTAATAACATTAGATATGCAGATGACGCATTGTTGATAGAAAACTATGAGAACTCCAACAGAAGGTAGCGAAAGAAAGCCAGAAGAAAGGACTAATCATCAATTGCAAGAAGACGCATTGCATGGTTGTTTGCAAAAGGGGCAGGCCAACATTCAAATTACAAATTGGAGATGCCAAAATCAAACAAGTACTTTTTTTTTAAATATTTAGGACTTCTTTTAACAGATGACGGAAAATGCAACATTGAAATCCGGAGGTACATTCCGATAACGAAGAAGATACCTTCCAAAAGCTAAGCACAGTATTAAGAAACAGAAAAATCTCAATAGAAACAAAGAGGATTGAACTGTTATGTAATGTCAGTACTTTATGGCAGTGAATGTTGGACAATCTTCTCGCAGATGAAGACCTGTCTTGAGACAACAGAAATGTGGTCCTACAGAAGGATGCTGAGAATTCCATGGACTGAACATGTCAGAAACGACGAAATTTTTGAGGAACAAAAACAAACAAACAAAAGGGACACATACTTAACATTTTCTTTTCTTTTGGAGATAATAATGGTTTTATAGATAAAGGTCTTACTAATTAACCCATAGCTAGGAGATAGAGGATGTGGATTCATATCTTTCCAAAGGTTATTTGTGCGTAAGTTAAAATAGTCCAATTGGAATTGGAACTCGACTTTCCAATTAACAATTCCGAGCCATTATCCACTGCATCACCCGCACATACAAATTTACAGCACCTGGTATTCCCAAGTGGTCACCCATCTAAATATTGATGTGACTCGACGTTGCTTAATTGTTTCAACGTGATGTGGCCGTAAGCCAAAACAAGCTTAGAGTGTTTATATATATATATATATATATATATATATATATATATATATAATTTATAAAAAATTATAACATAAGTATGTTATAAAATCACTACAAAAATAGCCATTTTGTTTCAACACACTCGGTGTCTTATCAAGTGATGATGTTGAAGATAAAATAAATGGTTTTAAAAGTTTCAGATTAATTAACGATCCTACACTAGGGGGAAACATTGTTACAAAAGCTAGAATAACCAATCAAAAACGAAGTATAGAAAGATTCAAAAGCTTGACAACGAAATCATGCTATAATAGCTATTCAGATCTTTAAAATACGTGTAATATTAAAAAAATAATTTATACTAACCAATAATTATAAAATTATATGATAAAATTTAATATTAAAATTAAAACTGGCAATTTTAAAATCCAAATTTAATCACTATTAAGTTCAAAACTACAAAATTATTGAGGAAAGAAAAAAATATATATGTTTATTCAATTTATTTCTTCGTTGAAATTACGTTCGACAAGACGCTACAATATATCCGGTCATTTGACAATACATGTATATATATTTTTTATTCTAAACTGTGTGAATGTGGTCTTAAATTCACGCGCAAAACAACATTACAAAGTAGAACACTCTTTTAAGAATAGTAATTGTTGGTTATTGGAATTCATTCCGTATATACCAATTATATACTTATACCATATATATATATATATATATGTGTGTGTGTGTGTGTATATATATATACGAGAGATAGATAGAAAGATGATGTCGACAGCGATTAATCCGTGACGTTGTGAAGTCTGTAGTATCTAGTAAAACATTCACGTGGGAGTTTTTCTACAGAAGGATGCTGAGAATACCACGGAAATAACATGTGAACAACAACGAAGTTCTAGAGACAATGGAAGCAAAAAGGGCACTTTTATTTAACTTAACATCAGGAAGAGACAGTTGAAATTTCTGGAGGGCAATGAGGAAAGCGGGCTTGGAAAATTTGATACTCACAGGACAGTTCGAAGGCAGCGGAAAACCACGCCTAACCTATCTAGCGAGCTTCAGTAAATGGATGTCGAAGGTGAGATAAAAAAAGAAGAATTTACTGAGAGCTACAGGAAGTTGTGGGGAGCCATGATTGTCAATGTACTGAAATAAAACGGCGAACAGAAGTCATAGAAGCACCACCATTTCATGACAACGCAAAACCTACCTAAGGAGCTTAGGTAAATGAATGACGGAACAAGGAGAGATAAGTAAAAGGCAAATTTTTATTAAGAGCTACAAATGACAGGAAATTGTGGAGAGCCATGATCGCCAAAGTCCTGAACGGACATGGCACATAGAAGAAGAAGAAGTAGTCATTTCCTCTTACCTGTTTTTACGCTCTTTACGCGCTTCGGAATTTATCGTTTATCCTTTTAAGCCAGGTAATTGAAGACACTTGTTTTACAGACGGGATTAAGTTGAATTCATAAGGTTAGAGACGAAGTGCCTTTGAAGTCGGATGAGCTTTCCCGCGGTTCGTAAGTAAATAAATAATAAAAAAAATGGCTTTTACCCGCGTTTTCTTTCTTTCTTTTTTTTTTTTTTTTTTTTTTTTTTTTTTAGTTGGTTGGTGTGAGGATTGTTTTTTTTTGTAATCCTATTCCCCCTGCCTTTTTCTCAGTGCCGAATGTTAAATTTTTTTTTTTATTCATTTTTTTTTCTTTTTTTGACCGGACATGGAAACGAAAATACAAAACCTCCTAATGAAGTCGGGGAGAGTCATTATTTTTTCTCCCTTTTCACCTCTTTCTTTTTTTTTTTTTTTTTAAGTACTTATTTGTTCCCGACATGTTTTTGGCTTTTACTTCTTTATTTTTTTTTATTACTCATTTACAGCCATTTCAAATTAATCGACCTTATTTTACTCTTTCTCCCGAAGATTTACGAGAAAATTACTGCTATTCAAAATTTCCGTCTACATTCTAAGCCGGCCAAGACTTAAGCCCGTCCGTTACACACCGCCTCCGAAAGATTTCAAACGTTTATTTGCAGGAAAATGATATTGTTTTTCTTGAAATTTAACGAGTATTTTCTCTCTTGATTCATTCCTTTCTTCTCCTCTCTTCTAGATTTCGTATTTTCCATCTGTCGTTGGTTTTATATCTCAACATTGTTTTCAAAGTGTATAAATACATCTTGAAGATATCAATTCTGTTTGTCTAGATGAGTCGTATTAAATGTGATCGTTTTAATTTGTCCGGATTTCTTAGATAAAGAATTTAACGAGTCAGCTATGATATTCGGATATATTACCGCTATTTCGGTAAAATTTTGGAAACTAGCAAATCATTCCTCCCATATAGAAGTTTTTGCCAGACAAAACAGATGAAGAAGACTTTTTTTAGATTGATTAGTTTTTTTACGGTATATCAATCTTTTGCAGATTATTTAAATCCAGACAATGTTTTCAGATCGTAAGATATTTTTTGGAAGATAATAATGATTTAATGATACAAGTTTTACTAATTAACCCATAGCTGCGAGGAGAATAGGTGGACTCCTACCTTTTCTATGGATATTTGCGCCTAAGTGAATATAACAAACCCGACTGGAATTGGAACACGGCTCTCCAGTTAACAATTCTGTGTCATGACCTATTACACCAACCGCACTTCTAAGTTTATAGCATTAACCGTCTAGCTAATGACCAAGCTCGACGTTGCTTAACTTCAGTGATCGTACGGGAACTTGTGTTGCAACATGATCTGGCTATAAGCTGATGAAGAATAAACTTGAAGCAACAGAAATGTGGTTCTACAGAAACATGCTGAGAATAACAGCAACCGAACACATGAGCAACGAAGTTTTAGAGAAAATGGTAATAAAAAGTACACTTATACTTAACATCAGAAAGAGTCGGTTGAACATTGAAGGGAACATAATGAGGAAAGAGGACATGGAGAATTTGATACTCACAAGACATATTGAAGGCAAGAATGTCAAAGAAAAACAAAGCATAAACTATCTAGGGAGCTTAAGGAAATGGATGGTGGAGCAAGGTTTAGGAGAAAAAAGAAGAATTTACTAAGAGTTACAAAGGACAGGAAAATGTGGAGAGCCATGATCGCCAACACCCTGAAGGAACACGACGCATAGAAGACATAGAAGCAGTACTAACCTATGAATAAAGATGCAGCGGAAAGTGGGATGCTCAATACCGAGTTCAAATTCCGGTGGAGATCGTTGTATTCCCCTAAGCAGACAGACATAAATCAAACTCTTCTTCTCTTCACCAGATATAAGTTAACTAGCAGGGCAGATTGAACTCTTTAGCCCTGGTAGAACGGCCAGTCTAGGAAAATGAAAAGGGTTAGGGCTATTTACACTATTTACATTGTTCGGGCTGTGGTCCTTTGTTTTTTTTTGGGGTGCCATATTCACGACGTTTCGACCGTTGTACGCTCGGATCATCGTCAGGTGATTGGAATTTCGAAACGAACCCCTTATTTCGTCTCGTGGGTTCGGTTCGAAATTCCAATCACCTGAAGAAGGCCGGGGCGTACAACGGTCGAAAAGTCGTGAATATGGCAACATAGACGAGGACAATAGTCAGAACAATGTAAATAGTGTAAATAATTACAATACCTCATCTGAGAAACATAGAGAAATCATGAAGAAGGAATGAGTGTACAACGGTCGAAACGTCGTGAATATGACAGCAAAGATCAGCACAAGAGCCCAAACAATGCAAATAGTGTAAATAATTATAATGCCTCATCTCAGAAATATAAACTGATGGTTATGGCCACTAGCCGAAAGTTTTCATATTTTCGAAAATTTCAAATTATACTCGTCTATGTACCGTTCCCCCCCGCCCGGATGTGGGTGATTATCGCTCTCCAAAACTTCCTATCCCTTTTGGCTCTTGGTATTGTTTCTATAGTTGTCAGGAGACCCGCACTCCATTCTGCCCTCTATTCACGCATGTTCGTCAGGTTGGTATCTCGCTGCCTTCCCTTATAACTTTTGTCCTCGATACGCCCTGTGAGGATTAGGTTTTCCAAGCCCTTCTTCTTCATTATGTAGACAATAAATTTTAGCTGTTCTTTTCTGATTCTGAGAATAATTGTTCTTTTTGTTACCATTTTTTAAAGACTTACACGTGGCTTACTCAGTCCATTCATGGAATTCTCAGCATATTTGTGTAAAACCATATTTCTGCTGCCTTCAGTTTTGTCTTCATCTCTACGGAGATTGTCAAGCTTTCACTTAAATACAAGAGAATGAATATCACATAGGAATTCAGAACTCTTTTTTCTTTACCAACCGAAAATCAGAAAGATTATTAGAAGCATTGAAAGAGTAAAAAGGGAATAAAAACGGATCTTCTGCTTTTTTTTAATGAAACTTGCATAGTAGATAGGTTCACACTGATTCGAAGTCTTTTGAACAGGAGTAGAGGCTTATCCCTTGTTTCCAGTTTAAGACTGGGTTTCCAGTTTCTTCTAAATTATAGTTTGGCTCTGTACTTCAAACGTTTCTGCTTAAACCTTCTGGGAGTATTTGAAACGGTCCGCCAGTCAATGATCTGACGAGTGCATGTGCGTGTCGAAGTCAGCGGAGGATATCTTGTTATAAGATGGTGTGTTGAAGTACAACGATGACCTTTTTGACATGTTTTTATATGGACATTTTATCTTGGTAGGAAAATAAAAAGTATAAGAACAGTGATGGCATCTTTTTTTATCGGTTTAATAACAACACTAAGAAATTGATTCGTGAATTGGAGAGGATTAAAATAAAAATAAATAGAGATAATATGCCTATATATATATATATATATATATATATATATATATATATATATATATATATGAATAAAGACAAAAGAAAGACGTATCTTAGCCGACGCGTTTCGTAATCTAAGGGACTTTCTCAAGGCCTTGACAAAATCTTTCAGACAACGAAACGCTGAATGCAAAGATAAGTTTTCCTTTTGTCTTTATTCATATTGTCCTTTTGCAGAAATACTTTATTTATATTATATACTTTTTTAAAGGAGTGGATTTTTATTTATCAAACCGACAGATTTTTTTATCACTTTAAACGTTATTTCTCGTAGATATTCATATTTTAATAAATAAATGTGGCGTCTACTCAAATATGAATATTCACTAGAAATTATCGTTTAATATATATATATATATATATATATATATATATATATATATATATATATATATATATGTGTGTGTGTGTGTAGGTATACAGAAAAATAGGAAAGAACACGTTAGGTAAATAATCCAGGTTTCCTTAGTATTTTGTTTTGATTTTTAAAAACCATTCTCCATACAGAAGTAGAAGTTAGATTATAGTTATTTTTTTATTTTTTTAAAAATAATTATTATCTATATATATATATATATATATATATATATATATATATATATATATACGCGGTATTTAGTGGAAAGTGCTCAATATCAGTAATAGTTTAACATATTCAGTTGTATGGATATGAGTTTGTAGCCCTGGGCTTCACGCTTTTGTGCTCATCAGACAAATTTGTCTGATGATCGCAAAAGCGTGAAACCTAGGGTTACAAACTTAAATCCATACAACTGAATATATATATATATATATATATATATATATATATATATGTGTGTGTGTGTGTGTGTGTGTGTGTGTTGCTAAGCGCAACTAATGTTGCCACTAAATCGAAGCAGGTGCTCCCAAAAATACGAAGAATGTAAAAACAGTGAAAAATAGAATATAATAAAAAAAGGAGAGAAAAAAGGGTAAAGAGAAAGGGCAGTAAAAATAGACAGGAATATGAGTCGAGAGAAAGAAAGAGAACAGACGATGGCAAGTGTAATAGAAGCAAAGAAGAAAAACATATTTCCATCATGTCGGTACTACAAACTGAAACTGTCTGAATGCCTCTCCAAAAGTTTGATGAACTTCTTGTCAGGATTTAGCGTTAAATGCTTTCAATTTTTCTTTTTCCTCAATAACATACTCTTTTTCTTCGTTTCCTTTCGTTTGTATTTTCTTAACACAATGCTTGCTTTAAAGGTCCTCCTGAATTTCTTTCTATGAGCGCTGTTTATTTTCGCCTACTTTTTTTATCCCTCAAGAATGTTAGTCTGTATGCAGAGACTATGGTTGGATTTAGACAGTCAATACGGACTCCCAAATCCTTTGAAATTCTCACTAGCCTTTCTATTTAGTGCTTCGCTTAGGTTCAAGGTTTTTATGGATGTTCGTTTGGTCCTGTAGTTTCATTAACACTCTTAAACCTTAGCTTACCGTAACACAAATATAGCCAATTGGGTTGTAGATGCTTAGCGTCGACAATAACATTGTTTATATTGTATTTTTCGCTGGCCTTGCTTAAATCTTATTTTGTCATAGAAATGTCACCGGCACTTTTCAGTTATTAGGTTATATGATTTTTTGTTCTTTCTTTTGGCTATCCTAAACTAGAGGAGTGAAATGAACGGGACCGGTGCACGGGTATCATTGGCCTTCTATGATATGGGACCCTTCGATTTTATGATACTGGGCAACACCACTCAACTATATCTCAATTTTCATTAGGTAGTATTCTAATAAGATGCAAATTTTATTGTAACTTGTGGAGTCATGGATAGCGGCTCGGATTGAGGAATCGGAGAGGCGAGTTTGAATTCCAGTCGAATCCACGTACGTGCTAATACCCCTGGGAAAGGTATGGATCCTCTTTCTTCTTTTATGGGTAAATTGCAGGAAAGACCAGGTTCTATATCCTTGCATGGCAACTGGTCTACCGAAGAAAGAAATAGTAACCTACTGCAGAAAAAAAAATCTGCCTCATCAGTCATGTATCGAAAGATACATGATCACCCAAGAGTATATCACGCAGAGCACATAACTGACTTATGCACAATAACGGATCATATACAATATAGGTAAATTCAGGGCACCATTATGTAAATAATGATAACACATCATTCCAAAAGTTCTGAGCGAAAATAGCGTATTGAGACAAGTAACGATTATGGGGCAATGTGTAGTAATAGTGGCTCGGATTGTGGGATCGGAGAGCCGAGTTCGAATTCCAGTCGAATCAATTACATTCACTTATGTGCTAATACCGTTGGGAAATGTATGAATCCTCTTCTTCTCCCTCCCCGCAGTTATGGGTAAATAGCAGGACAGGCCGCTTTCAATAGCCTTGGATGGCAACAGGTCTACCGCAGAAAGACATGGTAAACTACTGCGGGAAAAATCAGCCTCGTCAGTCATGTATCGAAAGATACATGATCGCCTGTGTATATCACGCATGGCACAGAACTGACTGAACTGGACTTCATTTGATGGAACCCTGCTTTTCTTACGGACAGCTCTATGTTGGTTGTTCAATAGTTGGAAA
Source organism: Acanthosepion pharaonis (assembly GCA_903632075.3). Lineage (NCBI taxonomy): Eukaryota > Metazoa > Mollusca > Cephalopoda > Sepiida > Sepiidae > Acanthosepion > Acanthosepion pharaonis. Next base: position 1,327,074 of record CAHIKZ030005502.1, on the reverse strand, counting down.
TGAAAACAAGCTATGTGCACTGACCTCGAATGGGATTTTTTTATTTTAATTTTCATCTTACTAATTTAATCCATTACATTCACTTATGTGCTAATACTTTTGGGAAAGGTATGAATTCTCTTCTCTCGCCACTAGCTATGGGTAGATAGCAGCACAGACCGGGTTCTATAGCCTTGGATGGCAACATGTCTACCGCAGAAAGAAATGGCAACCTACTGCGGGGAAAAAATCTGCCTCGTCAGTTATGTATCGGAAGATGATTGCCTAAGCGTGTATCACGCGTGGCACATAACTGACTGATGTAGTTAGATAAAACAAATCTGGATAAAATCGCGAGAATCACAAAGCACTGCTCGGGGCCTCCATTCTGTCCTGAGTTCCTCGTCTCGGGGATAGCACGCAACAGTCCTGGAAATCAATGTCGTAAAATAATAACTTTCACGCTATAAGTATTGTTTTTATAGGAGGTAAATATAAACAGAGTCACAGTAGTGAAATACCTCACCAGTGAGCATTTCAGTTCACGATCATATTCTAAACGAAAACAAGTAATGATCTGTGAAGAAATATATTTTGTCATATCAGTCAGTCAACATTTATTTTAAGAATCTTCATGATTCTTAATATGTACTTTAGTCAAGTCCTGTAAAATTATGTAGTATTTTAAGTTGTACATAAATAGGTAGTATTTTTAAGTCGGATAAAAATAAGCAGTATTTTCAAGCGTCTAAAACTACAGTGTAACCCGGATATAAGAGAGTTGTCGGGACCGGAGAAGTCTCTTATATCCGTGTTTCTCTTATATCCGCGTTTGGTCTATTTTATATACATTAACACAGGCTCTAATTTGGGACCAGAGAAAATCTCTCTTATATCCGGGTTTCTCTTATATCCGGGTCTCTTATATCCGGGTTACACTGTATTCAGTATATTAAGTTGAGAGACAATAAGCTGTAATTTATGTAGATACTTCCAAAAGAGAATACATGATGAACAAAAAAAAATCATAAAACATAAAAAAAACAAAATTTTATCGTCAAAATATTTGTGTTATTATTAAAATCAAAGGATGTTTTTACTTAAAAATTATTTTTATCCGTTTTAGAACCTTGGAAAATTTCGTTAAAAATCTTTTTCTTGTTTCAACGCGGCATTATAACTTTGTACAAGAAATATTAGCGTCTTTTTGCAGTGAAAAACATTGATTTGGAAATTCTTGTAAAAATCAAATAATTTTCAGATTTTAATGAAATTTTCAGGACTTATTAATGAATAAGTGAAAATATTCGTGAAATGTTTCTTTTTTTTTTTTAGAAAATTCTAGTAAAAATATATATACCACACGACTTATTTAATTTTGTGAAATTTCAAGAAATTCTTTCTTTGTATCGCTTAATGTTTATTTTAGCCATTGGGGACAAGTCCTCGGAGAATTTAAATACCGTATAACCGGATATAAGAGACCCGGATATAAGAGAAACCCGGATATAAGAGAAACCCGGATATAAGAGAGATTTTCTCTGGTCCCAAATTAGAGCCTGTGTTAATGTATATAAAATAGACCAAACCCGGATATAAGAGACTTCTTCTCCGGTCCCGACAACTCTCTTATATACGGGTTACGCTGTAATCAAATTTATTTGGTCAAATAGGACTTCCAATTACAGAAAATCTAAATGTTAAAAAAAATACAATATAATTGAAACATTATTTAATTAATAATGATTTTAATTGCTTTTATGAATATAATATATTATATACACCACTGTCCTAAGAATAAACAAAAATTGTCAATGAATAATGACTTTTTACAAGAATTTTTTAAATGTTTTAAAACCTTTAATTAGAATAATTTCAAAAATTTCAAGTTATTTAAATCTCTGTATTAATTTGTAGCGGTCAAGTGATATCGTTATTAAATTAAAACTGTATTTACTAATCATAACTGGAAAAGCTCACTACAATTCAACGACCACCCCTCACAATTTTACGTAAAGAATTTTGGACGTTTTCGTGTTTAAACGTATCCATTTTTTTAAATATGGATGTCCATATATGTCATTTATAGAAAATAAGAGCGGCGTTTATTGTAAATTGTGTTGGTAATTTTCTGACATTTTTTCAACAGGCGTCTTTAAGACTATAAAACTAAAGTTACTAAAATTCAATAAAATATTAGAATGTTTAAGATATTTTACAATTCTAAAATTAATGTTTAGTTAAAAAAAATTAAATAAAAAAGGGCTTTAATGTTGTATTCGCCATGCATGTTTATTTCTACTATGTCTCTATTTAAAATTACCAAACATCAGAATGTCAATGCATCATTTAACACGTCAAAATCCACCACCAGCGCTTGAAAGAAGATGCCTTTCTGTGATATTTTAAACCAAATAGACAACATTTGAACCGTGTAAAAATAGGCAGCGTCTTTAGTCCTGTAAATACAGGTAGTATTTTGAATGGTGTAATAATAGGCACTATTTTAAGTGGTGTAAAAATAGGTAGTATTTAAGTGGTTTAAAATAGGCAGTATTTTAAGTGGCGTGAAAATAGGTAATATTCAAGTGGTGAAAAAGTAGGCAGTATTTTAAGTGGTGTAAATAAGGCAGTGACTTTAGTTGGATAAAAGTAGATAGTATTTTTAGTTCTGTCAAAATAGGTAATATTTAATCGTGTAAAAATTAGCAGCGTCTTTGTCGTATAAATAATTACACGACTTAAAATACTACCTTAGTCGTGTAATTATCAACAGCGACTTTAGTCGTGTGAAAATAGACAGTATTTTTAGTTTTGTAAAAAAAAGGTAATCGTGTGAAAATAGTCAGCATCTTCACTCGTGTAAATACAGGTAGTATTTTAAGTCGTGTAAAAATATGTAATATTCAAGTGGTGTAAAATCGGCAGTATTTTTTTTTTTTTTTTTTACGCATTATTTTACGTCGTTTAAAAATAGGCAGTATTTTTACATGATGGCAAAATCTCGAATTAAATTACTATTTTTATTGGAGTGAAATATAAAAAAAGTATTAAGGAATGACAATATTTTTTGAATTATTGAAGATTTAATCGAATATAATTTAATTGAATAAGATTTAATTGAATAAGATTTAATTGAATAAGATTTAATTGAATGATATACGTTTGCCATTAGACACCATCAGTGTTTCTCAGGGCGAATTTAGGTTTGATTTGAATTTGTATATTGGTCTTTAAAAAAATGAAAAAAAAAATTCCTTCATCCGCTAAGTAAATTTGGAACAAGATATACAATTTATACCCTTAAAAATGTAATGAATTCAAAACAACTGAATTCTTAATTAAACATAAATGCTTCACTAATTCTCCGAACTACGTAGCCAATTAGCGAAAACAAAATAGTCAATCTGCAGGGACGGTTTGTCTATATTTCTGAGATGAGGTATTATGTACAGTATTTACATTAGTCGGACTATTGTCCTCATCTTTGTCGCCATATTTGTCACAACGTTTCGGCCGTTGTACGCTCCGGCCTTCTTCAGGTGGTTGGAATTTCGAACTGAACCCTTTATATGATCGAAATAAAGGGTTCAGTTCGAAATCCAAACACCTGAAAAAAATGCGTACAACGGCCGAAACGTTGTGACAAATATGGCGACAAAGATGAGGACAATAGTCCGACTAATGTAAATACTGTGCAGGGACGGTGTTTTAAAATAAGACGTTAGGATGAAATCAAATGCTAAAAGTGGTGCGATGTTAGAAGTGGTACTAATTAGACAAAAGCGTGAAGTGGTACGAAATAGATGCTAAAAGTTGTGCAAAGTCGACAGATTGTTACTAATATTCACCCAATACTAATAGAGTTATATTAGCGTAGGAAAGGACAAACGTAAGGAGTATGGAGCTGAAGTAGACTTTAGAAGGAACCAGAAACCTTAATCTTAAACAGGGAACAAGAGATAAGACTCTACTCTTGTTCAAAAGACCGGGGAGGAGTGTGAACTGGGTGATATGTGAACCTATTTACTCTAATTGCGATATAATCTCTTTATGATTTTATCTGTATCTATATTTTCTCAAAATGTTTCTGTGTGTGTGTGTGTGTGTGTGTGTGTGTGTGTGTGTGTGTGTGTGTGTGTGTGTGTGTGTGTGATCGGATGTTGTTTATGTGTTTCCACAGTTTTCATCCGATTTCGATTTTTTTTTTTTTTTTGATAGATAATTCTTCAGTGCAGGTTTTGAGTTCAAATTGGCTGGAAAAAAATTACAACCTTGAAAGCGAAAAAACTGATTTTTTACATTTTTTAAAACTTTGCGCAAAAATCAAAGGCAAAATTTAATGTCTGTAAAACAGCGTAAAATCAATTTAGAGAGTTGAAATCTAACGTAAAAGATTATTAGAATTATAAAAAAATTATATTATAAATAAAAATCATCGTATTATTATTATGACGGTCCATGGAAGAGGTTCCTTCCTTGCAAGATTGAACGCAAAAACAGCCCTTTTCAGGGCCAACCTCCCATTCAAATCATTAACCCCCCATTTGGGGATGTGCCTCAGTTGCACCCAAGTGTTTTCGGGTGGGCTGACTTTAAACTTAAATTGCTCCAAATGAAGGGCAAAAATTCACAGTAATGAAAGACAAGGTCGAAGACAAGTTATACTGCTAGTAAACTGCTTGTTAACCATTACACTACGTCGAGGTGATCTGGCATGAAACTTAAACTTTTTCCGTATATAAAACTTATGCAGTAGTTTTATAATCTAACGTTTGGGAATTGCTTTTTGATTGATTTGTTTTTTTACGGTTTATCAACACTTTGTGTGTTATCGATAGCCGAAACACATTTTGGATTGTAAGAATAATTCTTTATTGCGAGTGAATATGACATTAACCATTTTTGGAGAATAAAGTTTTTGCCAGATACAAGTACTGCTATTTAACCCATAGCTACAGGGAGGAAATGGCTTCATAGCTTAGCCAAAAGTATTCGTGCATAATGGAATGTAACGAACTCAACTGGAATTCGAACTCTGCTTTCTTATTTCTCATTCCGGGTGGAATGTTTCGGGAAGAAAAAACAAGGAAAATGATGTTTCCTGATTTATTTTGAAAATTAATTGCAGCAATAATGAGAGGCACATGATACATCTAAGATCAAAAGCACTGTCATAGATGGAGGCTAAAAAGACATATTTGGTTTGGGGTTTAGTTTGCAGTCCCAGAAAAAAAAATGAAAAAAGCGAAAAAAACCAAAAAAAAACCCAAAAACAACAAAAATAAAACGCGACCCTATACGAATGTACCATTCCATTCGTCCATGCTTAAAATGTTGTTGCTACATTTGGTCTGGAACTTTTGCTGTGTATTTAGAGATTCTTAATAAATTACAAAGAAAAAATCTGCAATGTTATTGGTCCTGAGCTGGAATCTCGGCTTCTGTCATTTTCCCACCGTCTTAACGTAGCTTTCCTATGCTTTTTCTATAAATACTTTCATGGTAATTGTTTTGATGAACTTTCCTGTATGTATAGTTGTTATTTTTATTCTCCACAAACAAATTGTACATATGGGAACTAATTAGGACTTCACAGAGACTTTGAGGTATTATGGGAACTGTAATAAGAATGGTAAGTAAGAATGTGTTGTTTTGGTGTAAGGAATACTGTTGTATGTTTGGGTCAGTAATCGTGGCTCGGTAAGTTTAAGATTGTAGACCAGCCTTCCCCTAAATCTCCCCCTTTTGGCCTTGTACCACATTTCTGTATTATTCAGAATAAATATTACTTTTCTCTTTGTTACCTAGACTTTATGTATTTAAACATATTAGATTGGCGGCAAGATCTCATAATCGCCCAGTTAAAATGTCTAGATGTAACCGTATGTTCTATGCTAACAGTTTCTTCTGTTGCACTTTTCGCCTGTGGTACTCTCGTCTGGCTTCTTTCCGGTCAACTTTGATTTTCAAAAATTTAAATGTAATGTCAATCGTTATATTCTGTCTTCTTAATTTCTGTTCATTTATTGTTCTCTCTCTTTAATAATATTTTTCTCATATTCTCTCACACTCAGTAACCTCTTGCGTCTTAGTAGCTTTATTGCCTTACTTGGGTGGGGGGATGATTAAAAACTGCGTCGTGGATGATTTGCTTATCGACAGTTCTAATTAGCTGGGACATGCAAGGAACAAAACTGATCTTTAATATCATACCATTGGAATTATTCGCTTCGGAATCTTAAAAAAACGCAATGTGACGAAACGAAACGAAACGAAAATTTGTAATGAAAAAAAAAGAAAGCTTTACTTTGTTCGTGCACCGTCGATAGCTTTGATGGTGACTGGGTAGAATTTTTTTTTATAAATTTATGTAATAATTTTCTCATTAATAACGAGAAGAGTTGTCGCTTGAACTCCATAACCAGAACAGATCTGAACATGTTTGTCTCCATCTTATTTCTTCAGTTTAAATAAATATAACAAAATGCATTAATCTAAAAAAAAAGAGAGGAAAAGGCATTAGATTAAATGTATGGGCGTGTGTGAATTAGCTTATTCATGTGTAATGAACACTTTTGTCAATAGATATAAGGAAATTAAATCAGTTTTAATGTTATTTGGTCGCAAGCATCAAAACTTGAATTGTTCGTCGTAAATAAGCGAAATTGCAAAGTCATTCTTTCAAATTGCTCGGCGGGCTTTGCTTGAGTGAAGCCATAAAACAAAGCCGAGTGACTGGGATGAAGTGTTATTTTAAAATTTTTACCTATTTTCGATAAACGAAAAAAAAAAAAAACAAACTTCCACGCAATTATTTCAACAATTCTTTCATTATTACAGATTTTGTAGTATCTTCGGTAACTTGTTTTAAATCGTCTACGTAGTCGAATAAATAAAGAACGCGTAATCACATGATTTAAGTATACGTATTGTAACGTAGATTTAACCGGGAAACTGTACTAGAAGAAAACGAAAATCGTTAACGAAGATGTGAGAAGTTGTGTTAAAGCATTTCTATTGCTGGGTTTCATCAGGAATAGTCTCCTGTCTGAATGAAGAAAAATTACACCTGTGTTTCCGGCTTAAGCACTGGTATGGTCCGGTTCCTTGTACCACGGTGATAGTCCATGGTAGAACCAATAAAGAACTCGAAGGCGGATATGGAATAACACAGATATATTACAAACAGGAATATATACAGAGAAGTAGAAAGTGTTAGTACGAACAATCAGGTTTAGTAGTAATTGTCTGAACGCGATTCTGTTACGGACTGCCTCTGACTCGACTGACAGACTCCTGACGGACTTCACTCCAGACTTCAGACGGAACTCCAGACTTCAGACGGAACTCTCTGCTTCCTCTTGAGGCGCAGTATTTATTACGTATGGAATAGTCCATTATGTTATTATGGGTAAGGTCCCATAACAAGCACTTAGACTACAACCCCATAAAACCATATAGAAGAAGAAAATCTCTGAATTTAAGCCCTTGTAAATAACAGGGTAGACAAGAATTTTTAACTTTGATAGGACCACCAATCTAGAAGAAGAAAATCTCTGAGTCCCTCCCTCGTGAAAAGGAGACCACTTTCTACCTCTCATCAAGAGAGTGTCACGTTCCGCCTGTTTGGACTAACATTCTCGGCTGACATGAAATGGAAATTGATATATTGAATCCATTGCTAGGTCTGCTGTTAAGAACATAGTTCACTGTGTCATGATAATTTTTCTCTCCATGATCTGTCTTACGCATATAGAAGTCTACCATTCGTTCCTGCTTTGAATATTGCTGCTACCTATGATGCAGTACTCCTGTTGTATATTTAGAAATTCTTGATAGAATCCAAAGAATAATCAGCAATATTATCGGTCCTGACCTAGCATCTCGATTTCAGTCACTTTCCTACCGCCATAATCTAGCTGCCCTGTGCTTTTACTACAAATACTTTCTGTTATGGGGTCCTCCCCTTTTGATATAAGTGAACTCTACCAGTGTTATTTGGAGTGCTGCCATTAAATACCCAGAGTTAGACAGTCAGTGAGAGAGGATATACGGAGCGAGAGAGAGAATATACGAACGGAGATAGAGTGAGGTAACCTCTTGTAGAAGTCAGTTACAAGCACGTAGACTCTAAGGAAGTCCTACTTCGAGACTGTATATATCCATCTGTATTTGCTACTAACCGCGTTCCTGGACTTACTAACAGTATTACCCTTTGTATGATTGTGTAAATACATTTTATTTCTTATATTTAATTATTGCGTTTGTCATTTCTTGGAGACCGAATTCATCTCGGAATCCACAACACTTTCATGGTAATTGTTCTGATGAAATTTTCGCTATGGTAACTAGACTTTATGAATTTAAGCTCTGTACTAGATTGGCGGCGAAGTGTCATCAATTTACAACTGAATTAGCTAGAAGTTCTATGCTAACAGTTTCTTTTCTCGCACTTCTCACTTATGGAACTCTCTTCCGGCTCCATGCTTTCCTGTCAACTTTGATTTTCAAAAATTTATATACAACGTCAATCGCTATATACTATCTTCTTGATTACTCTTCTTTTTTTCTCGCTCCTTAATGTTGATCATTTTATTCTTACAGAGTTAAAAAGCGTCTCCAAGTCAGTGTGCATGACGAATTATTTTCCAACCTCCAAGCTCTGTCTCACAGGCGGAATGTATCCCGCCTGATTCCGCCAATTCAAACCTTCACGGGAAGGACACGCCATGCCACTTACATAGTAATAAACCAATCACAGTCCTTCCATATTCCATCGGTGAGAAGTAAGTTCCACCCAAACAGATTCTTCCTTCGAACCGCTACTTTGTCTATCATTGTGCTGCTTTCCTCCATCTTTACAAGAGCAAGATCAAACCAAGAATGGTGTACTGCTGTCATATATGGAAAGGAACCGCCCAGTTTTCAATTCCCAGTCTCCATAGAGTACAAAAGTGTTTACGTGAATGATGGATTATTTTCCACCTGACAACTCCTTTCCCATTCGAAATCGTGGCAAGCCTTTCGTCACTCTATCGTTATTTCCATGGCAGATATCCCACATTCCCTTTGTATTCCATTAGTAACGAGGAAGTTCCTCGTGAACAGCTTCTTCCCCAGAAGTGTTATATTGTGGAAAAAAAAACCTCCTTCAAGGATGCTTCCCTGATCACTATCATCTTCAAATGTAAGGTTAATCGTTTCTCCGATGTAGGATGTTTCTCCGATCGTTACAATTTTAACCTGTTCAAGTCTAGAGATAACTAGCCTTTCCTTCTTATTTGATAAATTACTCTTTAACCGCTACTCCGAGTGCTTACTGTTAAAAAAAAAAATCACCCGCCTTGTGTCTTAGTGTCTTTATAGCGTTGCTTGTGGTGAAATGATAAGAATCATACTTATTATAAAACCCAGGTTGTGTGTGTGTGTGTCTGTACGTTGATATATTGGATCGGATTTCCTACATTTTTCAACCGATTTCAACATAACTTTACAGGACTACGTAAAATTACCTTGCAGTGGTTCTGACAGCACCAAAAATTGGAAAAACACAATTGTTTTTGCACAAAATCAATTTGAAAACACAATTAAGAGGCATCGCGAGAATGAAAGGGGGACAACTCATATCGAGTTATACTTATAAAACCCAGGTTGTTTGTGTGTGTCTGTGTTCGTTTATATATGGGATCGGATTTCCTACATTTTTCAACCGATTTCAACAAAACTTCACTTTTTTTTGGCAGGTAGTGTTTCTTATTGTCTTGTACACTCTTTTCCTTATTTTTACATTCAGAATGCTTTAAAAATTCCATTTACAAGACATTTGTTTATAATAAAATTCTATTCAATCGTTAGACTCATAACGATTGAAAACAATGTTTTTGTTTGAGTTTGGGTTTGACCAATTCGTAAAAAAAAAAAAAAACCTAATTAAGACATGTGTGTCCGTCAACTTTAAACAATAATCTTTGTCAATTTTATTTTTCAGTCTTTATGATGGTCGATACTTGATCTATCTCTTACTGTTACATCCCCGGGCAACGCCGGGCTCTACTGCTAGTAAAATATAACAGACACGAGGATGTTTTTTGTTGTGTTTTATAGAAATATTCAGATCGTTATTCTACGACCGTTGTATTCTTTATTGCTACTGCTTATTTATTGGTCGAAGAATAACTGCGTTATAAAAACAAACAAAGCAGAAAAAAGATTAAATAAACAGTTTACAAAAATTAATAATAGTGACAAAGTTTTATCTCAGAAATTCCTAGACCGTTACGTCTAATACTCTAAATGAGAAAATAAAATTAAAGAAAACTAATTAAAAATTAACAATAATGACAAAGTTTTTTCTCAGAAATTCCTAGACCGTTACGTCTAATACTCTACATAAGAAAATAAAATTAAAGAAAAATAATTAAAAATTAACAATAATGACAAAGTTTTATCTCAGAAATTCGTGGACCGTTACGTCTAATACTGTACATGAGAAAATAAAATTAAAGAAAAATAATTAAAAATTAACAATAATGACAAAGTTTTATCTCAGAAATTCCTAGACCGTTACGTCTAATACTCTAAATGAGAAAATAAAATTAAAGAAAACTAATTAAAAATTAACAATAATGACAAAGTTTTATCTCAGAAATTCGTGGACCGTTACGTCTAATACTGTACATGAGAAAATAAAATTAAAGAAAAATAATTAAAAATTAACAATAATGACAAAGTTTTATCTCAGAAATTCGTAGACCGTTACGTCTAATACTCTACATGAGAAAATAAAATTAAAGAAAAATAATTAAAAATTAACAATAATGGCAAAAACTCATAGAAATTTGTCATCTATTAATTCTATCTGCTGTATATAAAAATAATAGCAAAAATTCAGATAAAAGAAATATCATATTAGCATTTTACTTGTTTCTTATTTAACACGATCGTTACACTCGTCTCCTTTTATGTGATGTGTCCCTTCAGGACGTAGGCGTGTTGTATAGCCCCCTGGCAAGGGTGGTCTTGGGGCGACGGCGTCGATTCACTCAGATATTTTATCTTCTCTCTCTTCTCTTTGTCATCTTCCGGCCAGTGATCTTTAGTCGTTTTTGGTTCAGAGATAAAAAGAACTTCAATAAAAGGGAATTTTAAACTTAACTCTTTTATTAAACACATCGAAGTGTACATTAATAACTCGCCAGTCTGGTTGCTCTCCCACTCCACTGGGGAGCAGTTTCCGGAGACGAACAGAACACATCTACATTGTTCGACGTTTAAGAACCAACTCTCCGAAAAACATTTCACTATCAATCATTCCCACGCTAGTTCAGCCAATCAAAATCGACTTTCTTTATTTTGTCTTGTATCTGACCTCAAAAATCAAATGCGGGAAATCTAAGCAGAAATACACTTCTCTAAATAAATAATAACCTGCTAAACTATTATTTAAGAAGCATTCATGGCCCTCCACATCTTCCTGTTCCTTGTAGCTCTTATTTCTATTCTCTCCAAAATCCTCGTCGTTGTTCGGCCCATGGTAGCATTCTTCTGTAGAACCACATTTCTGTTGCTTCAAGTCTCTTCCTCATCTTTGAGGAGATTGTCCAGCATTCACTGCAATACAGGAGGACAGATATTATGTAACAGTTCAGTACCTTTTCGTTGTTTCTAATGAAATGTTTCTGTCTCTTAATACTCTGCTTAGCTTTAGGAATGCATCTTTGGTCATCCAAATACGTCTTCAGATCTCAGTGGTTCACTTTCCGTCCTCTGTTAGAACACTTCCAGATATTTTAATTTCTGTACCTGCTTGATTTTTAGTATGCCCGACCTTTAAATTGAATTTTGCGCTCATCTTTTTACTGATGACCATGCATTCTGTCTTCTTGCAGTTTATGCTTAGTCCCTTCTTCACGCTCTCTTTCGTTACCTTCTATAGGAGGTTTTGTAGTTTCCTTTCCGTGTCTGCTATCAACACTATGTCATGTGCATATCTTATGTTGTTAAGGTTGAGGCCGCCAATAATGAATCATGGTAGGACTTCTAGTTGTCTCAAATTCGTCTGGCTGTATAGGTTGAATAAGTCTGGTGAGATGACACATCCTTGTCTTACACCCCTTTCTATTTTTGTATATCTGCTGAACTCATTTTTTATATGTACGCAGGCGGTTTGCTGCCAGTATAAATTTTTGATTATTTTAATGTCTTTCTCGAATATGTTATGGTTACTGAGCAGCACTAACTTTGTTGTGTACTTTGTCGAACGCCTTTGCTTAGTCTATAAAACCCAGGTACGCGTCTTTCTGCATTTGTATTGCACTTTCTGGCAACATCTGAACATAAATATCGCTTTCCTGTTCCGGTGTCTTTGATGAACCCGCGCTGTTCTTTGCCGCTCTATTGATCAGAATTCGGATGATGAGTTAAAATTTTTAAAAATTTGGGTAAATAAAATCATATTAACATTCGGCTTTTTCCGTATTTAACACGATCGTTACACCTTGCCAACACCTAATAAATAATGAACTATTTCATTTTGATAGTGAGGAAAGACGGAAAAGACGAAGCATTGAAAGAAAGAAAGAAAGAAAGAAAGAAAGAAAGAAAGTGTTATGGGATCATACCAATAATAATAATAATGGACTATTCCATACTTAATAAATACTGCGCCTCAGGAGTAAACAAAGAGTCAATCATTCACTTCTGAACCGACAGCTCGGTTGAACTCTCTGCCTTCGGGCGGGGAGGAACCCGAACGAGGCTACGCCGAGGGGCGGAGTCTCGTTCGGGGAGGTAAACCGGCCTTGAGCCCGTTTATACGGGTTCAATGGGCATATTTTTGGGCCGAGCCCACGGGCTCGGAGAACCCACAATAAATAACCGACCTTGTCTCACATGCTGCCCCAGTGGGGGGGGGGCTGAATATCGTCAGTCAGTAGTTCAAGTCGAGTCAGAGGCAGTCCGAAACAGAGTCGCGTTCAGACAATTACTGCAAGACATTGGAATAGTGATACTAGTCGAGACTACATTGTTCTCTCTACTAAACCTGATTGTTCATACTAACACTTCTACTTCTCTGTATATATTCCTGTTTGTAATATATCTGTGTTATTCCATACCTGTGTTTGTGTTCTTCTTTATTGGTTCTACCTTGGACTATCATCATGGTACAAGGAACCGGACCATAACAGAAAGAAAGAAAGGAAGGAAGGAAGGAAGAAAGAAAGAAAGAAAGAAAGAAAGAAAGAACGTCTGCTTCAATTAAATGAAAAGCCTTGTCAATTTGAAATCTTATTTTTTTCTTTTACAACAATGTTACACTACATACAAAACCCCAAGAGCCTCTCGAGGTAGACGTTTGCAGAGTAAGTATTAAGAAGTACTGTTTATGAGGATATGTGGAGAAGATAACGATTAACCTGACATTTGAAGAGGTTAAGATGATAGTGATCAGGGAAGCATCCTTGAAGGAGTCTTTTCCACAATATAAGACTTCTGGGGAAAAAGCAGTTCACGAGGAACTTCCACGTTACTAATGGAATACAAAGGGAATGTGGGATATCTGCCATGGAAATAACGATAGAGTGACGAAAGACTTGTAACGGTTCGTCTGTGGGAAAGGAGTTGTTAGGTGGGAAATAATCCATCACCCGCTAGGCCACGTAGACGCTTTTGTAATCTGTCGAGACTGGACTGGACAGCTCCTCCCCATATATGGCAGCAGTTCTTAATTTTATTTTTTGGTTTTATTCTTAGTTTTATTCTTGGTTTTATTTTGCTCTTGTAAAGGTGGAAGAAAGCAGCACAATTATGGACAGGAAGAAAAAAATGAGTGACTTTTATCAGATGTAGACTGGAGTCTTTAAATAATGATTATTTATTACAAGATAATTACAATTTTGTTACAAGGCAGAAGTGGAAGTAGGGTGAGGCTGGTCAACACTGACTATCCTAAACTTAACTGATCTGATTCACGTCCTATTCATTCATATCAATTTACTCTATCACCACAAGAACTCATCCATCACCATTCCATCCAACATATACCATAATACCGCATATTCACAGGAATCCTACTAAAATGCCCATGACATAAAAATTTGGTAATTTACAACTTTTCCATTTATTTTTTTTTTACAAATATAAAAATATACGGCATAAAATGGAGCCGAGAGGGAATGAACTCAATAACGAAAATAAAGCACAACCAAACATTCAAAATAAAAAAAAAATACGAGTAGGACCCGGTCACCCTACAGAAAAATAATAGTTGCCACTCTATTCTGTTGCTAGAGTCAAGGGAAGGACAAAATAAATTACAGAATTGGAAAGTCAAAAACTGATCCAGTCAGGATAAAAGGGGACAAAAAAAACAAAAAACAAACTGGGTTGATTGGGAATTTTGACCTGGCTCAAAAGAAAAGAATATGCCTGATGCAGACCTGGAACAACAATTAATAACATTAACTAGGTAAACAAAAGAATGTATAGTTCAACCAGGGGAGGAGTCCGTCAAGAAACCGCTCCGTTGTATCTAAAGGAGAGTAACAAAAATCCAAATTGTCCCCGTTCACACGAACCAGGCTGGCAACTTTCACCCACTTTTCGCTTAAATCTTCCGTTAACAAACTTTTTTTTTGAGTTTTTAAATAATGAACTGCATTCACATTCATGATTTTTATTACGATATTTTTTGTTAAAGTTGTTAATCTTAAATATTTAACGATGCGATGGGGGAATTTCCACGGGTATTTTATAATCGTTGAACTCACAATAAGCTTATTCTATCGTTCAAGTAAGAATTAAGATTCATCAGAATTTATTTGATGATTTATTGTCGACCATTATTATCACAATTGATATAAATAAATTCTACCATTCGTTGGTGTACTGAATACTGTTGTCATATCGGGTCTGGTGCTCCTGTAGTGCATTTCGAGGTTCTTGACAAAATCCAGAGAATGGTCTGCAATACAATCGATCCTGACCAGGCTTCTCGACTCAAGTCACTTTCTCACCAACGTGACGTGGCTTCTGCCTGTTCTACAAATATTATCATGGCAACTGCACGGGTGAGCTTTTTACCCTGGTGCCCTGACCACATGAATTTAAGCGTGCTACTAGATCAACAACTACGTCTCACCGTTTTACTAGCCAGATGCAACCGCCACTTTTACCCGAACAATTCACTTTTTTAGCACTTCCCACCTGTGGAACTCCTTTCCGATTTCTTACTTCCCTGATAACTACAATCTTCAAAAATTGAAATGCATCCCCAATCGCTATCTTCTGCCTTCTTGAACTCTTTTTGGCTGTTCGTTTTTTGTCCTTCCCTCAATCCTTGGCATTTTCAATCTTCTCATTCTCTTTAACTTTCACTTCCTGTAACTCCCTGCGTTCTAGTGGCGTGAAATTATTATTTAAAAATTAAGCAAAAATAAAATACGTTCAAATGAAAGTTATACTTGCAAAAAATGAATAAGAATGATAATGTATTTATAAAAAAAAAGTCGTTATTATTCTATAATAAACAACATTCGTCATTATGATTGTGTTTTCGATTTAAAACCCCAAACTACAATATTTAGACCCTAAAACTATATACATTCTGATTCAGTATTCTCCAAGGAATGATTTGATTAGTAATTTATTTCTGTACTCTTTCTATAAGAAAATATATTTGTAAATTAAAACGTGTAAAAGCATTTCCTCCATTTTTTAAATATCATTTCACACCAAGCAAGGCGGGAATATCACTGGTACGTAAGGGATTATAGAGAGTGAAGGTGAGAGGAAAGACTGGGTATAGTAGGAGGGACCGAGAAAAGAATAAAAGCTGAACGAAGTTCAAGATTTTCTATATCCCAAACCTTGCTCCATTTATTCAATTTCACCAGATAGGCTGCGCGTTATTTTCTTCTGTCTCTCTTACCTTCAATCTGTCCTGAGAGTATCAAACTTTCCAAGCCCTCTTTACTCGTTATGACCCCCGCCACGAAATTTTGACTGTTTCTTCTTTTTGTGAAGTATAAATGTCCTTATGGTTTCTATTTTCTCTAGAACTTCGTTTGTTCGTTTTTGTTTAGCGGCATAATGGGTTATTTAATGCTGAAATGTAAATATTATATATTCAGTTTTATGGCTTCAACTACAGACATTTTGTACATTTTATACTTTTAAGGTAAACATGTTTTTTTTTTTGTTTTTTTTTAATGTTTTGATATAAATCTATTTCTTTAAGGTCGGTTATTGTATTGACAGTTTCAGTATTTTCAAATAGTCGTCTCATTGTTGGTTTTCTTGTAGTATTTATGTCTTATAGGGACTAAGTGAGTAGATTCAGTTAAAACGTTTCACTATTAGTACGGCTTGGTATATTGTACATGTTGGTTGATCTCCATTCTTCAGAAAGTATGAATGGGTGAAGTATGAAATGTCTAGCCATCATTACTTCAGTTTTTGTTCCTTATCTAGACACCTCCCCCATTTATATTAACAAAAACAAAAACAAAACAAAACAAAAAAAACAAACAAACAAAAAATCAAAAACAAACCGCAAAAAGGCTGTGTGTCAAAAGTACAATTTGCTTGGTTTTGTTTAGCGGCATATCAACACCTCTATGGGTTATTCAACGCCGAAAATCTAAATATTCTGTATGCAATTTTATGCCTTCAACTACAGATATTTTGTACATCATTTTATACTTCAGGGTAAAGGTATGATTTTTAGACATGTAGTTTGTAGATTATAAAATATATTTGCTGTTAATTTTACTATAAAAATCTATTTTTATATTTTAGCGCTGTATTGATTGTTATTTTGCTATAAAAGTGTATTTTGCTATAAAATGTATTTTGCTATAAAAGTGTATTTTGCTATAAAAGTGTATTTTTCCATAAAAGTGTATTTTGCTACAAAAGTGTATTTTGCTATAAAAGTGTATTTTGCTATAAAAATGTATTTTTCCATAAAAGTGTATTTTGCTATAAAAGTGTATTTTGCTACAAAAGTGTATTTTGCTATAAAAGTGTATTTTGCTACAACAGTGTATTTTGCTATAAAAGTGTATTTTGCTATAAAAGTGTATTTTTCCATAAAAGTGTATTTTGCTACAAAAGTGTATTTTGCTATAAAAGTGTATTTTGCTATAAAAATGTATTTTTCCATAAAAGTGTATTTTGCTATAAAAGTGTATTTTGCTATAAAAGTGTATTTTGCTATAAAAGTGTATTTTTCCATAAAAGTGTATTTTGCTACAAAAGTGTATTTTTCCATAAAAGTGTATTTTGCTACAAAAGTGTATTTTGCTATAAAAGTGTATTTTGCTATAAAAATGTATTCTTCCATAAAAGTGTATTTTGCTACAAAAGTGTATTTTGCTATAAAAATGTATTTTTCCATAAAAGTGAATTTTGCTACAAAAGTGTATTGCTGCTGGTCATTTATTTTAATAAACATTTCACTGATATTTTAACCATATTGTATTCTTATACTTTCTAAATAAACAACCAAACAAAAATCAAAACACTATTTTCCCATTCCCTAACCTGGGATCAACAGCAATTAAGAGGTGGTTCCACGCTCCTGAAAAAAACACCAATCTCTCGATCAGAGGACTTGCTGCCGGATTTAGTTTATCGTCATACCCAGGACACTAGAAATTCGTCGTTGCTCACTTGTTCTGTACATGTAGCATTTTAAAATTAGAAAAATACGGCGATATTTTAGCATTTCCAATTTAAAATCGACGTCCTAATGACGTCGAGTTTAAGTTGGAAATGCTAAAATAATAAATAATTAAATCAAATTAAATTAATAAATAAATAATGGATGAATGAACTATGGAAAATTTCATACTTTTTGTTTAATAAAGGAAGATATTTTTATGCCCTGTATCTTCTCAGGCCGTAGTCGATCATGACTCTCCACAACTTCCTGTCCCTTGTAGTTCTCAATAAATTTTGTCTTTCTGTTATTTCCCATAAGCCCTGTTCCGCCATCCATTTACTCAAGCTCGCTAAGTAGGTTATACGTTCTTTTCCTCTCTCCCTCTTGCCTTCAATCAATCCTGTGAGTATCAGATTTTAATAATAATAATAATAATAATAATATACTAGGCCACAAAAATCTCCTGAGCCGACCAAGCATAGAAATAAATACAATATGGGAACCAGTAATAAGAAGTGCCAGAGAAAAACAATGGTAACAACAAAAGTTGCAATATGAGCGCTTGTAAAATCATGCAATGATAACAGCAAAATTTCAATATGAGCACTGGTAAAAATGGTTGCTGAAGACATTAGGTTTATAATACCCAGATGTCCTCAAGGACACCTGGCACAGTGGAAAAGGCGTTGGTTAGATCCAGTGACAGGACCCAAAGAGTGTGAGTTCAATACCCGGTTAAGGCAGTGGAGAACTTTCAGAGGGAAAATTAACAGGAGATAACTGATAACTGACATCCATCAAACATGGCACAGTCTACCCCAGTGAACGAAATAAAGGGTTCAGTTCGAAATTCCAACCACCTGAAGAAGGCCGGAGCGTACAACGACCGAAACGTTGTGATAAATATGGCGACAAAGACGAGGACAATAGTCCGAATAATGTAAATAATGTAAATAATAATACTGTTCATCATGAATTTGTACATTACTGTCGTTCTTCTATGTGTCGTGTCACTTCAGGGTATAGGCGATCATGGCTCTCCACAAGTTTTTCTAGTGTGGCTCTTAGCACTTTTTCTCCCTTTGATACCCACCCCCGCTCCTGGTTCTGCCTTCAATTCACACAAGCGCGTCAATGGGGATCGAATGCACATATTTTTGCATATACTACATCCCTTCAAGACACGTGCGATCATGACTCTCCAAAACTTCCTACCCCCTGAGACCCTTAGCACTTTATCTCCTTTTGCTAAATCTAAAGGCCACCTTCCCGTTCAACTATCTGTTTACACAAGCACGTTAGTTAAGGGGCCTATTTCTCTTGCCCTCAGTATGCCCAGTGAGGGTTAAGTTTTCAAAGTCCTTTTTCCTCATTATGTGCCGAAACAATTTCACCTGTCTTTTACTGACTATAAGTGTTCTTTCTTTTTGACATTTTCTTTCATGTTTCTTGCTTGTTCCGTCCATGGATTTTTCAGTATCCTTCTGTAGAACCACATTTCTACGGCCATCATGCTTTTTTCTCATCCAAGGGTATATTGTCTAGTATTCACTTCCATATTATAGGATGTATATCATATAGCAAGAGATCCATTTCGTAGCACCTTGCTTAGCTTTTGGAATGTTTCTTTTAATAGTCCAATGTATTTTCATATCTCAGTGTTGCATTTTCCATCCTCTTAAAACATGTCACAGATATTAAAATTTATACTCTTGCACGATTCTGGCATCTTCATTCTCCTCTTCGGTCTTTTGAACAGGCGTAGGAGTTTATTGTTTGTTAAACTGTTTATGATTGCGATTTCGGTTCCTTCTAATGTCTTTTTCATTCTCTTTCACTCCGACTATCACTTTGCATCTTACTGGCATTGTCGTCTTGCTTGGGGTGAATAGAAATGTTCTGTTGTTTTCTTCAAGAATTCCTTACTGTTTACTCGCTCCGCCCATGGAATTTTCAGAATCCTTCTGTAGAACCACATTTCTACTGCCTCTTGTTTTCTCCTTGTTCGTTGGGAGATTGTCCAGTATTCACTGCCATATAAGAGGATGAATATCGCATGACAAACCAGAAGTTTTTTCGTATAGGTTTTATATTATATACTAGCAGCTGAGCCCGGCGTTGCCCGGGGATGTAACAGTAAGAGATAGATCAAGTATCGACTATCATAAAAACTGAAAAATAAAATTGACAAAGATTATTGTTTAAGGTTGACGGACACGCATGTCTTAATTAGTTTTTTTTGTTTTTTTTTTACGAATTGGTCAAACCCAAACTCAAACAAAAGCACTGTTTTCAATCGTTATGAGTCTAACGATTGAATAGAATTTTATTATAAACAATTGTCTTGTAAATGGGATTTTTAAAGCATTCTGAATGTAAAAATAAAGAAAAAAGTTTGCAAGACAATAAGAAACACTACCTGCAAAAAAAAAGTGAAGTTTTGTTGAAATCGGTTGAAAAATGTAGGAAATCCGATCCCATATATAAACGAACACACACACACAACCTGATATGAGTTATCCCCCTTTCATTCTGGCGACAGAATCGTGTTTTCAAATTGATTTCGAGCAAAAAAAATTGTGTTTTTCCAATTTTTGGCGCTGTCAGAACCACCGCAAGGTAATTTTGCGTAGTCCTGTGAAGTTTTGTTGAAATCGGTTGAAAAATGTAGGAAATCTGATCCAATATATAAACGTACAGTCACACACACACAATCTGCGTTTTATAATAAGTAACATTTTCGTATAGGTAACACCAGGCAGTTTCTCACAGCAACAACGACAAACGTCTGATATCAGCAGCTCAAAATAAAGAAAAATCATCAACCCACGAAAATTAAGTGTGTTATTATATAGGATTACCCCACCTTGTCTGTTAATGGCCTTTGCTTAACGCCCGCCGTTGATGTATCAAACACATATAATTGCTATCATTTCGAAAAATAAATTGTATTCTTTAGTTAATGTGAACCTCTCAAGGAAACTGTTTTATGCGATATTTTGCAAGTGGTATGATATTGCTTGCTTGACCCCAGCGTCAAAAAATGAGGTTATATTTAAATAATTTAATAAAATATTCTTCTTTTGCATCAGTTATATGTTATGCACAAGTAATTTCTCATTTTTTCTATACAGTTAACTCTATTGTCGTATCTAAGATGAATTCTAATATTTAAATCATTAAAATGCGAATATTCAAACATAAAAAGGCGAAACAAAAATTAAAAAAGCAATGTATTAACAGCTTGACTTCTCTTACCAATAATATATTTGCTTATTGGCGTTGAGTAATATTTTCTATTACCATAATATCGTTCATATTTCATTACTAAATAGGGTAGCTCAGGCTACATGACCGATAAATATATTAAATTTCATTAAAATCCTACAGTTATTTGTCTTTTGCAAGAATTTCCAAAACAATGTGTTTTAACAACAAAAAAGAAGCTAAATTTCCCCATAGCAATCTTTGGCTGACACAAAGAAAAAATAAGATTTTTAATCAAAATTTTGAATGTTCTAAAAAGTATGGAAAATTCAATAAAATCATCGGAAAATACACTGGTCTTTCCTCTTAATAATAACATAAACATTTAGACGATAAAAATATTTTTCCAACAACTTAGGGGCCTTTTTCATCATGGCATAGTCTTTTTTAGCAAAAGAGTGGTGATACTTAATATTAAGTCATACTGTGTTTTATAGATGTTTATTACTTCAGACGTTATTTTAGTGATACCGTATTTGATTAGACTTTATTTTTTAATTTTTTTTTAAATTATAAAAAAAAAAAACAATTAAAATAAAATAATTAACAATAAAAACGAATGATCTACTCAAGTACGGGTATCCACTAAAAATAATGTTTGAAGCAATTTAAATATGTTGGATCAGAATATAAAATCCATTAATTCTTTAGAAATTGCTTTGTTTACGTTTTGGATACGAAACTAAGAAGATATGCCATTTCGAGAAAATCTGAACGAATGAGTACTCTTTAACCCATTATCTGTCATGAGCCTCATTTGGGGATCTGTTAAAATTAAACTCACTACATGTTATTCCTTGTATTTACATTGAATTGCTTACATACATTGCATTTGTAGAGGTATATTTTACAACACTTAGCCTTTAAAGTTTTTATTATTAGCCGTAAGAAGACACTTTCTGTCGTAATTTTACATTTCACGAGTAGAAAAATAATGACTATTTTGAAAAGTATTTTTTTTATTATTTCTAATCAATATTATTTTTTGATGTTTTATACACATATATATTTGATGTTCTAGTTTCTATAAAAAAGAAAATTGTAACTAATGAAATTAAACATAAGGAATAAATAAACTCCTAAGACAATTTGTCTGGGCCAAAAATGCTCATCAAAAAAATTTGGCAGTTAATGGGTTAAAGGCACAGAAATATCTTCCATATAATGGTAACACAATGGTGTTTTCGTCGAGCTAATGTTTCCAATTATATGGGAGGTATTTCTGGGAGATATATGTGGAACGTATTTCTGCTGCACCCTATAGAACCTTAATTCTAAATTTCTTCGTAGCCAAGCGATCAAAACACGTCGGATCAGACGGTGGTTTCTCCTGTAAAAGGAGCAGGGTGCAGGTTCGAATCCTGCCGGAGAGCATACAGTGCTGTTCAATAAAAGTGACTCACCTGATTTTTTTTTACTAAATGTTCTCTTCTCCGATGAAACGAAAGTTGAGCTAAATTCAAAGGATAAGCGATCTAAAATCCGAAGAAGAAAATTTGAAATTCTTTGAATTTAGCAGTAAGTACTGTCAAGTATCCGTTCAGTATAATGTTCTGGGGATGCTTTTTTTTTCATGGAACTGGTTTCTTAAAACATATTGAAAAGACCCTCAGGAGCGAGCAGTACAAGAGAATTTTAGAGTCTTGTCTGCTCCCTTCTGCTGAAAGGGTGCAAATCGACCCCACCAATCTCATTTTTATGCAAGATAATGCTCCCTGTTACAAATCAAAAATGGATGAAGGAATACTTTGATGAGAAGCAGGTGACTGTTATGACATGGTCGCCCCAATCTCCTGACCTCAACCCCATAGAAAATTTATGGAACATGTTGCTCAACTGCTTTCTCGAGAGCCTGTACTTTATAATGCTCTATACTTGACAGTACTTACTGCTAAATTCAAAGAGCTTTCAAAGCTTCTTCTTCGGATTTTAGATCGCTTATCCTTTGAATTTAGCTCAACTTTCGTTTCATCGGAAAAGAGAACATTTAGTAAAAAAAATCAGGTGTATCACTTTTATCGAACAGCACTATATTTCTTTAATAAAAAAAAAACTGAGTGTCAGAGGACGTTATTTCTCTTGATACCGATATTATTGTAACTACTTTTACTCCTCGGAAATGTTTATTGTTCAAAAACAGATGATTAAAATTTTAATAAAACCGAAACATGATGAAAGTGAATTCATACAATTTTTTTCTTAAGAACTGACAACAAAAATATTAAACATTATATTATTTATTAGATTGTTTGTTTACTTAATATATTGTTTATTATTGGATTAGAAAAAAAAATGGCTCATTTCCAATCGATTCGAACTTTATAAAATGGTTAATGATAAAGTTTTTATAGTTAGTTCAAATATTTTAATAATTTATGTAAATGTTTATAAATTTATTAATAAAAATGGTCTTCATATTTATTTCCTTATAAATTGGTAAATGGTAAATACTGCATTGCATGAGGTTTAATAAAATTACATTAGTTTTTAGGTTTGGTTTGGTCTGTTTTGTTTTATGGCATATCAACCACTATAATTTATTTAATGCCGACAATTTTTATTGCTGGTAATATTTTTTTTCCTTTAAAACTGTATTGCCGGTAATATTTTTTCCTTCAAAATATATTGCTGGTAATATTTTTTTTCCTTCAGATATCTATTTCTGGTAATTTTTTTTCTTCAAAAATCTATATCTGGTAATATTTTTTTTCTCCAAAAATGTATCGTTGGTAATATTTTTCAAAAATGTATTGCTGGAAATAATGTATTGTTTGGTAATAATTTTTACAAAGTATTTCTGGTATTAAAACTTATTTTTACACTTTCGTAGTGTTTTGACCCCAGTTTGGGGAGTTAACTATTTACCCATAACTTGGGCCCTAACAGGTGCTACTAGCCTGGGTCAGGGTGGACCTAGGAATTCCAGCAATTAAGAGATGGTTCCAGGCTCCTCAAAACCTCCTGAAAAGAAAACATGCTGTTACCCAGGACGCGGATGTAGTTTATCGTGATACCCAGGACGATTAGTTTTTAGAATGTTTTAAATATAAGTCCTTGTTAACAAACAATCTAATAAATAAGTATAAGTTCTTGTTAACAAACAATCTAATAAATAAATAGCAATTAATATTTTTGTTTTAGATTCCCAAGGACAAAATGTATAATTTCACTTCCATCAGGTTCTTATTCTAATCATCACTTTTTTAAAACAATAAACATTGCCGAGGGAGTGGAGATAGTTAAAATAATAACGGTGTCAATGGAAAAACCGTCCTTTTGACATTCCATTTTTTGCGGCTACGTAAGTTCAAGTTTGCCTATATTTTTATAAATATAAAATATAAACGTGAACATTGAGTTCAACACCAAACAACGACAGTCTTTCTTTTATGCTTGAACGCTATATTCAGGTCATGTTTGTTGTGTTTTGGCTCGTCTATTTATATATGCAGGTCATTGGTGCATTTTGCGTAATAAGGTCTATAGCAGGGGTCGTCAACCCTCGGCCTCTGGGTCACATCCGGTCTGTGAAGGATTTTTGTCCGGCCTGCTTAACTGAACCGTTGAACCGTAATAATGAATTTGCATTTTTTGTGTTAGTTGTTATCCTGTTCTTTCTACAGTAAAACAAGGAACATTGTTTAAATAATATAACATAAACTTCGTTGTTTTTTTTTTTAAAACTCCAGACCAAGGTAGCCTTCTGGACGGAGCGGAGTGAGGTTGAAACAATTTATTATAGTACATTTGATATAATGGACCTCCTTGGAAACACTGCATAGCTGTTTGGCACGCTCCTTCCAAAAGTTTGCCGACTCCTGGACTATTGCATAATATTAACGGTTATTTTGGCAGGCGCAAACGGTTATGTTTCAAATTCTTCTATAGGTGATTGAGTAAGAATAATTGTGGATCCAAATGTGGTTATTTGTAGATATTTTATATAAAGAATAACAAACTTCTAGAAGACAAAATATACCTGAGTACACACAGAAAAAGGACGAAAAGTATTTATAGGCTTTACTGTTAGATAATGTGTATTTGTATGTCGGTGTGTGTGAGGAACAACGTGGCTTGGTGAAATTAAGAAGGCAGCTTGCCGAGGAAAGAAATCTCACCATCGGCGGAGAAAAATACTGTTGTTTTAGCTACTACATTCCGGAACAAAAGAAGATGAGTGTCTTGGAAGACAAAATAGTGATAACCCCCATAGTCTCACTTAAGGCAATATAATTCAACCTAATATATATATATATATATATATATATATATATATATATATATATATATATAACTACCAGAAAAAGAAATAAATCACACTACTTCCTTGTCTTTTGAACAGTAGTAGATATTTATTTCTTCTTCCCTGTTTAGGATTGGGTTTCCGGTTGCTTCTTCTAAAGTGTTCTCATTCTCTTTCACACCCAGTAACCCCTTGTGTCTTAGTGGCATTTTCACCTACCTTGGGGTGAAATGATAAAAACATATATAATTTATCTCAAACTTAGCCTTACTATTTAGTCCTTTTTCGCGAACGTGTCAATTGTTTCTGTGAAAAGAGTGAAGCTAATCCCTGTTGCAGACGCCAACTCAGGCACATTTGTGTTTGTTCAACACCCACAGATCCCACCTGTGGTTTATACTCCAACTATGCTGAGCGGAAAGTTTTTGGGAGAGAGCGCATTATCTATCTGACCTGATCAGCAGTCTGGGCACGCTCAGCATCTCGGGCACGATGACTTGTGATTTCCTGCTAGCACAACCATCGACGACTCCCATATGGTTCCGTCTACCCAATTTCACTCATAAGTCAACTCGGTGTATGGCTTTCATGCACTATCCAAAGATCTCGGACGCTGGCAACATCAAGAAGTCATCTTCTTGATAAATGGATCATGATGAGATTGAACCCGTTTCTCATGGTCGGAAATCCACGCGCTCATGTTTATTGTTCGTAGTACCGTTAGCTTTTTTTTATTGTTCTTTGTTTTATTTTATTTTATTTTTTTACTAAGTTTCATCATCGAAAACACACGGGAAATAGAATGAGTGAAACACTGTTAAAAAGAAAAGATGAAGCCACTGAATAAATAGCCAAAGAAATATATTAAAATAATAACAAAAAATTATGTGAAAATCTCATAGGCTATCACAATTACTTCTTTTATCTTTTAACATTTTGTTAAATATCTTTTACGCAAATTTCCTCGAATTTTTTTGTATTCTTGGCTGTTAAATGTTTGATTTTTGGTTTCTTTTTATAGTTTTCCCTCTTATTTTATAGAAAGACAAATGGAGGCAAATTTTTATCTCCTCAAATAGCTCTGACGGCGGATATGTTGGGATGATTTAATGAAAGGTTTTCTGTTTTCTATTTGCTGATGTCTGCCGCAAGAATGAGTAAACGAGCAAGCCATCGCCTTTCTGACATCTTTGCTTGCTTCCTTTCTGCAAGTCCATGGAGGACAGCTGACGTTACATCTAAGCTCATTAGCGGTTCGAGCCTCGCAGACATTCTAACCCTTCCCAAAACTTAACCTCCATTTTTAAGCTCGGCTGAAAGAGAAGAGGTTAACGAAATCATTGAACTATATTTGTTTTGGTATTAATGTCATTTTTCTCCCTTTCAAGGGGAGGCAGGTTCGAACGGTGGAGGAGGAAACGTTTTCTTTATTAAAGACATTCGAAAAAAAAAACAGCTCGTTAGTTGAAAAGTTATAGTTTAAAAAACAGAATTGTTTTATATTAATATTCACCCAGTAAAAGACCCAAGAGCCACTCAATGGAGAGGCTACGGCTTGGAGTTGTCTTAAGGCAAGGAAGTGCAATTGCAGGAAAGAACTGAAGAGGTCAATTAGTGAATGAATTTTTAGAGTTCAGGCGGAGACGTTAGAAGTATAGAGTTGAAGACGACTTTACAAAGAAACGGAAACCCAATCCTAAACAGGGAACAAGGGATAAACCTCTACTCCTGTTCAAAAGACAGGGGAGGAGACGTTAGAAATATAGAGTTGAAGTAGACTTTAGAAGGAAGCGGAAATCCAATCCTAAACAGGGAACAAGGGATAAACCTTCTACTCCTGTTCAAAAGACCGGGGAGGAGACGTTAGAAGTATAGAGTTGAAGTAGACTTTAGAAAGAACCGGAAACCCAATCCTAAACAGGGAACAAGGGATAAACCTCTTCTCCTGTTCAAAAGACCGGGGAGGAGACGTTAGAAGTATAGAGTTGAAGTAGACTTTAGAAGGAAGCGGAAATCCAATCCTAAACAGGGAACATAGGATAAGCCTCTCTTCCAGCTCAAAAGACCGGGGATGGGTGTGAACTGGACGATAGGCAAACCTATCTACTGATAACCGCCACTACCACATATGATCGTAGCACCGCTGTAGGTTGTCGTTGGCAATAAAAACCTGACGACACGTGTAATCACTAAATAACAAGAAATAATATTTGATTATAAATAAAGATCAATTAATTTCTGGAACCTGTTTCGGATACTGTTGTGACCTAGGGAAGTTTACTGAATAGAATAATCACACGATAGTCGGTAATGAACGATAATACTTAGGATATGATCAACACATATAAGATTCGCCAGCGGCGCGTAGTATAAGTAGTCAACTGCTAGAAGTGAGCCAAGTGAATTCCACAATGAATCTCCAACTGCAGACCAACATACAGTATTTACTACTGTATTTATGTGAATGGGGACACAACCATTATCGTCCGTAGGTATGCTACAACAGAAACAAAAATAAGGTTAGTGAATATGGATTTGGAAAGATCCATTCATGTGCTTTCCTTAGTAGGGGGTAATTAAACTTTGCCTTAATTTGGAGTCCTTTCTTGCTGAAATATCTAAAACCACAATATATACAGGGTGTCCATAAAGTGTTTTTACTATTTAAAAAATATATTACAATTCAATTGATGTAGCTCCACAACTAGATGACGTTCAACCAACCATCATTTTCCAGCAAGATGGTGCACCACCCCATTGGGGAATGCATGTTCGTCTGTTACTAAATCAAAAATTTCCAGACCGATGGATTGAAAGGGATGGCCCAATTACCTGGCCACATCATTCCCAAGATATCACGCCCCTGAACTTCTTTCTATCGGATTATGTTAAAGATATCGTGTATCGAACAAAGATACGGGGCATCACTGAGCTAAAACAAAGGATCACTGATGCCATTGCCATTATTGATGAGGTTTTGGTACAGCGAATATGACAAGAAATCGAGTAACGTCTTGGTATGCTTCGTGCAACTAATGGTATCCATATTTAGGTCTATTAAATTAGTTAAAAAAAAAAAAAGTTCAATATCTACTAATTTTCTAACAATTTCCATATATTTTTATAATATTTTTTTAAAAAATTGTAAAGAGATTTTATGGTTACCCTCTATACCTGGTGTAACAGCAAAATTGTTCAAATCGTATAACAGCATAATTATCAATCCCACAAAATGTTTCCTTGAAACTTTCATTGTGTAGACAGAAGGATTTTATCCTGGGCCTCCAATTAATTTCCATTTTAGAATTTTTTTTTCTTCTCTCCATCTTGCCAATATTTTCATTGATAATTATATATTGACCAACCCCGATTTAGCTCTGTTGCGCAAGGTTCGAAACCGGTTAGCTAGCTCGTTTTTTT
Source organism: Acanthosepion pharaonis (assembly GCA_903632075.3). Taxonomy (NCBI): domain Eukaryota; kingdom Metazoa; phylum Mollusca; class Cephalopoda; order Sepiida; family Sepiidae; genus Acanthosepion; species Acanthosepion pharaonis. The sequence goes on along the minus strand of CAHIKZ030005502.1, from coordinate 1,298,497 downwards.
TTTCTTTTAATTGTTATCATGAGCGGTAATATCTATCTATCTATCTATCTATCTATATATATATATATATATATATATATATATATATATATATATATATTATATATTATAAAAAAGCAAGAAATTTTATATTATAGGCCATGATAGATTTAAAACAAAAACACACACCAGTCGACCGGTTTCGTCCCCTCTCATCAGGTTAACTGTTCTGATGAGAGGACAAAACTCAATCGACTGGTGTGTGTTTTTGTTTTATTTTTAATCTATCATGGCCTATAATATCAAATTCCTTGCTTTTTATGCCATAATACGTTTTCTGTAAAACATATATATATATATATATATATATATATATATATATATATATATATATATATATGTGTGTGTGTGTGTGTGTGTGTGTGTGTGTGTGTGTGTGTGTGTGTGTGCTTAAATGAATCAAATAGTTAATACAAAACAATATGCTATAACATGAAGGAGGTGTTTACTCTAACACCTGTAATGATTTTCAGAAAATATTAATGAAAGTTCAAGAAGTTTAAATAAAAGACTTTATGAACACAAAAGGGATATTTCACAAAATAACACATTAAACGTATTAGTTGCCCACCGTAACGATGTTGATTTAAAAAAAAATGCTACTCTAATTAACAGAGAAAATGTTTAGAAAGTGCTTTAATCCCGAGTTTATCTACAATAAATTTGCGTCCAAATTCTTACGTCGTTTCGCTATTCTTGGCAGATTTTCTGTTATCACAATGTGGGATACTTAATTTACCTAGACCAAAAGGAAAAGAACCGAAATGAAAATCGGCTAAATTATACACTCAAAACACATTTAAAAGAAAATCATTAAGTTACCAGCATCTGTCGTTCGTGTGCATGTGTAGTCGCACCAACATAAAATATCTTAGTACTTAGTCTTAGTCCTAAAAGTTGAAACGCGTCACACGAAAACTCTATCTATCTATCTATCTATCTATCTATCTATATATAT
>CAHIKZ030005502.1:1290000-1292500 GCA_903632075.3 Acanthosepion pharaonis | reverse complement strand
GTGCAGAGGATTCAGAAAGAGTTGGATGAGTCTAATGGTGATTACGGCAGATTGGAAAACTCGCTCTGATCTTTTTGATAAGAAAAGAACTCCATTCAACTTCCCACAGGGACTCAGACTCAACGTGGATGCCTACATCAAGTGCATTGAGGAGGTAGAGCAGCCTTGGGTAAAGGGGTGGCGGCTGTAAAAAGGCAACAGGACTCTGCACCATGCCACACAAGCAAGAGAACCCAGTCATGGCTGTCAATTTATGCGACCACATCATCCTTTATATCTGGCCACCTAACTCTCCAGACTGCAACACCCCTTGCTCATTACGTGTGGGGCGTAGTTGAGCGAGAGATCAACAAAACTCCTTGTAACACCAATGATTAATTAAAAGCAAGGATTATGGCAGCATTCACCAAAAGAGATACATGGGACAATCCTAGCTTATTAAATAAGAGAAATGAATTAATTGCTACATGTAAGCCTGAAAATAAATAGCTGCTCAAATATGTTGATCCAGATTAATTTTTAATGCAAATGTTTTTTTTTTGTTTTTTTTTTTAAAGAACTAGTAATCTACATTTGTGCTTAATATGAAAAATTAATATTCACAATTTTTTTTTACATATATATATTTAGCTCCAGAGGAGGCGTCTGGTTAGCAAGGTTAAATTACTGTTTTTAAACTACAAACTTCTCATGAATTTTTCCGTACGCACATATCTCCTCGAAGAAATGGCATAATATATCATGTCATTTGTTTACATTACGTAAACAAATGACATGATATATTATGGCATTTCTTTACGTTAAGAAAAAAAATAGACGCTTCCTCTGTAGCGAAATGGTATAGCACGTCAGTCTATATGACAGTTCTGTGTAGTGTGACGTCGCCCCCTGGTCGCAGCGCCAACTGTGACGTTCTATCCTGGTCTACCACGGCACCAACTGTGACGTCTCTAAACAGCACCAATTGTGACGTCCTCGCCGCGGCGCCAGCTGTTCGCTCCTCGCTGCTCCGTTCGGGTGTCGCTGCTCCAAACGTGACGTCCGCCTGTCGCGTCAGTCGTGTTGTCTCGTCCTGTGACGACCAACTGGCTTGATATCGGTCGCGGCACCCAAATGTGACGTTCTAACCTTTTGGTGATTCGGGTGGGAATCTGGTTACATGTGATATCAGCCTCGTCGTTCCCAACTCGCTTCCAACGCCTGGTTACCAAGGTAACTGCATTGATCCCCAGTCCGCCTACCCACGTTCTGAATTGATCTTAGGCAGACGAGATCAATCAGTGGTTGGGGCCGTAATGCAAACCGAGTTCAACAGGGGTGATACCACACAAATATGCATAAAATAAAATAAAATGAAAACTCAAAAATTTCAAAGTATCAAAGAAAAAGGTAACAAACTTTATGTCTAGTTGTTCGATATATAGGACTGCATCTATCTCCCGACCCGTTCTATGGATTGTGACACGTCGTTTTCCGTTAGGCGAGTTTTAACGCTTCAAGTTGTTTGCTCTCTAAGAAGTTGGTTTTTCGGTGTGTCTTCGGACGAAAGTCGAAAAAAACTTATTTCGGTGGTCTGGATCTAAGTCGCTCTTCAAAATAATTGTTCTTGGGTTGAAGAGGAGTCCGGAATTTGCGTGAATCTTGGTTAGCTATCTGCGAGGCGGCTTCAACTAGAGACTCAACTCAAACTTTTCTGGAACTGAACTGAAACTGATTTCTGCTCGTTGTGGCTTCGCTTATATGGACGCCGACCAAAACCGGGGTGGGTCTGTCGGCGTCGGGGTTTCCTCGATAATTCTAAATACATATCCACCTCTCTGGTTAGGAATTTCCACTTTTTTCCATTTTTGGGAACCTTTCCTTACTCCTACCTTCTCACCAGACTTCAGAGAGGCGTGAACTGCCCTCCCCACATCTTCGTGACAGCTTCTCATACCTATACTCTGGATGAGGCGGCGACAGCCTCCTTCGTGCGTCACGTGATCACCACTCGACCAATGATGTCTTAGTCGGGCGTGGACGAACCCGCGGCTTTGTTTCAGGAAAAAAAATATCTTGCTTAACTAAAAAAAAATTATCCTTCCTTTTTTTTTTCTTTTACTTCCTCCTAATCGGAGTTATCATTTTCCCTAGCCGCAACGGCGGTGGTCATAACTCTTGTTCTACACCTGGTTTTCGTCAGGTATTTTATCTTCTTAACACGGCCAACGTCGCCCCGAAAAGACATTTCTAAATTCCCATTCATTTCCCTTCAGTACATATTTCTGATAACATAATTTTATTATCGCAAGCCAAGGATGTTCCGTCGAAGGAAATCGGTCAGCGGACACTCGTGGGTGGCTTTTAATTTTTCATATCTGTCCAAAGTCCTTTTATTTGCCTGTTTTTCGTCACTTATCGAAATAACATTTTCATTTGAATTTTTCTTTGGCCAGTCGGTCTGTAGTTGATAATAAGATGCCTTCCCGTACCAATAGTTTGTTTTCATATCCTTAGATAA